>OY783196.1:4558312-4612938 GCA_963678675.1 Xiphydria camelus
TGCGTAAGGCGAAAGAGTAACCGACGTGGTGCACTTACGTTAGAGAGCCGTTCTGTCAGGGAAACAAGCGGGGGCTCCCAATATAAGCGCGTGCAACGTGATCCTAACTTGGTACGGGCGCGCGGATAGGTCCGCGCCGACGTCCAATCGGAGCCTACGTTAGTTCCTGGCCCAATCTACCTTTTTAGGTGGAGATGATACCAAAAGTGTGACAGGGGTGCCGCGGAAAGCTCGGAGCGCCGCGAGTTTGAAGTGAGATGAAAATAGATGGGCGAGCGAGACGGAGGAGATCATTGGCGGTGGCCGATGGTAGGGGTACCACTCGCTGCCACCACCATCGCCGTGGCCGCTGTCACACTCCTCCCCGGGACAGTCGCGTCCTTACGCCGCGCGCCGGCGAACCTGCGACGGTTGGACGGGTTCGAGGGGGTTTCTAGGAGAGGCGAGACGAGACGAGGAATTCCCGGGGGCGGCGACCATTCCGCGCGGGGACCCTGAAAGATTCGGCCCGTCGTGGTGAACCGCGCGAGCGCGATCCTCGTCGATCCGGGGCGACCGGATGCGCCCGTTCGTTGCGGTCCACGTGGAAGGCACACGTGGTTCGCTTCCTACCGGTAGTTCTCGCGCAGCGGGCGGGCCTCGAGCACCTGTGAGTGCTCGCGCGTGATTGGATGCGACTATGGATGAATATGCATGTAGATAAGAGGAGTGGGATGAAAGAGATTCGATGCAGGAAGAGGGAGAGCGCGATCGATGATGACGAATCGATGTAATTTTTGGTCTGGTCATTTTGGTGCGATTTGTCATTCCCTCGTCCCTCCCGACATACTCTCGGGGGTGGCGACTCATCGCGCGAGCGTCGATTGAATTAAGTATCGTGGTCGGTAGAAGAATCGAGAAATGAGTCGATTGCGTGATTGGATGGCCGTCTGTAAATGGTAGTTGAGACTTTCTTGTTCTCTGCCTTCTTTTCCAGATAAATGGTGTAAACTTGCGAAAAGAAATAGCATGTGCGAGTGACGGAAAGATTCTTTAATCCGCGAAAAGAGAGAGAGAGAGAGATTATAGGTATAATGCTTCATAAAAGCGAAACTCATGAAATACTCGGGGACAGTTTCAGTAGTAGAGCTCAGCCGACGGCAGTAGTAGTGATCGGTTGCGGTCAGACCTGCATGCAGTGGTCGAAGCTAGTAGGAAGTAGATACAGTTCGCCATACGCCCGCCGCCTTACTGGGAACGGCGCGGCGGTGGATATATGACCGACCCTACTTGCTATCATAAATAGAAAAACTAGGGTTCAAAAAATTGAGTTAATTCAAGATAAAATTGATTCGACAAAATACAGTGACTATCGACTATTAAATATAGTATGTTTGGTAGAACGAAAGTCATCGATATGATTGAAATATACGAGTTGAAAACAGTCAATTGGAAGAAATGTTCAATCAGATAAAATATCTAATCAGTTTAGAACATTGCCTTGACATTTAGGCAAAAATTGAAATTTCTGAAATGGAACTCTCAACCACCCCGTTAAATGTATTTTTTCATGCTGATTCCGAAAATTGCCGATTTATTGAGGAAATCTGAAGGGGGATTACTGAAATATTAGTGAAAAACTAATTTATTATCCTATACATAAAATTGCCGATACCTTGTATTTCCCTTGAGATATGGACATAATAACTGTGCTTTTCGTAATTAGCGCGAAAAAATACATAAGATATATAAAGTACCTAGTCGAGCGATAGATTCCAGAGATTTCGACTTTTTCGAAAATGTCTGACGTTTTTTTCAACCTTCCGCATAAATCGAAGTCTCCGGAATCTAACTCTCGATCATGCTACCTTATGTATTTTTTGATGCTGATTCTGAAAATCACGTATTTATTGGCGAGATCTCAAATGAAAACCTGTGGATATCATTGATATTATGGGGGGGAAATAATCTCGGGAAAAACCCGAAACACGATTTCTACCCTCCCCCATCCGGCGTCTCTCGGTAGGTAGGTTAAAGTGCAAGGACAAAATTATCCAAGACCTTGGAGGCGATGCTCGGCCGTTTCGAAACGCGCCGGCATAGTATCGCGGAACTGATCTCCGAGCACCGGATGCACCGATTTAGCCACGTGGGAAACGCACACGTGCCACGTAGTAGACTCCGAGGAATACACTCGCGATGATATAGAGGAGACTCTCTAGGGACCTCGGAATACCATATCACCCTCCGCCGCCATGCTTGACGACTTTCGCAGGTGGTACCACCCCCCGCTCCTTTCCAGGACATTCCTTTCGGTACATTCTTTAGCGCGATACCAACGGAGGGGTCGCACCCCTTTTGCCGAAGACGAATGAAACGGTTTTAAATGGACAAATTATCTTGGCACGAAGCCACTCTCTCACTTTCCTCCTGCAGGAATCACTGAGTGCTCTAGGGGTGCACCGGGTTTCCTACGACTCCCTGAGCATCGCTCGATCGTTTCCGCGGCATCGAGACCGCCCGAAAATCCGGTTCCATTCTACTTCGCCCACTTTAGACGAACCCCTCGATCAATCGATGCGCACCATAGATCTCCGTCGAGCGCGTTCTATCTATAACCGTACAAGTATAGAGAGGGTAAACGATAGGGGCGATAGTCGGGAGAGCGAAGCACAGCCTTGGCCGTTCGATCGAGCCTCGCCACTCGAATAATAATATTGACTCCAACCTCCGCTTCGCGCGAAACCCGGCGGCGGCCTCGATATCCGTTCTCGCAGCCTCCAGCGGCGCGCGATTTCTCAATGAAGCCGGCGAGCGAGAGAGATCTTCGGCCGCTGTTCCGCACGTACGACGAGCGTACCCCGCGGCGGCATTCCCTTACGATGAGAACACCGTGATCGTCTCCATCGACGGTGTCTTAAATTATCTCGATTAAAGCGTCGACGTTCGTCCGCGTCCACCCCCGCGCGCACGGATCCGTGCCAAAGCTCGCATGGAAAGCGCGTAACTCGAGATTGGCCGCGGAGAAAGAGCAGTCTCGTCCTCGTAAAAATTCTTTGCTGTTTATCTCTGCTCCCTGGACAGATGCGCAGAATACGTACAGTATCTATTCGTCGAAGAGTTTATTACGGGCCATTCGTGAGGTAAACAAAATTTCGAATATCTTCTTACTAGAAAAACTGGCGTCAGGTCGGGCTGAGTCGGTGTCCGAGGCTGGTACACATGTACTTTCTAACTTTGCAAACATACCGGATCGTAGTTCGCAAGGTGATCACCGAGCAAACGATGTGCCGTAACGGAACAAGCTATTAGCTAATGCAAATGATTTAATAATTGCTAGCAGCGCTCGCTAATCATTCCTAGAAAAGATCCCCATAAGACTTACTCGTTCAGGCCCACTCGCATCGACGCTTCATTGTCGTTTCGTCTCACACGAGTCGATCCACGAAATTCCCTATCGTGAAGAATGTCGAGTATCGTCGCAGCCATCTGAAACCAATTATACCCCGAACTCTAGCGTCCAGTCAACTGCGTACGTCTCGAAAAACACGGATGACTAATACGATTTGGGATGCACTATAGATTCATTCGACTCGCCCATGCGACTAATTTGACTTTCCTCCTTGGACATTTCCGTGTGGCACAACTTATTGCGGTCACGCACCACCGTCATCCCCGTCGACCCTCGCGAATATAACGCGTCTAATGCGACTAGTTCGATCCCGGAAATTCGCGCGCTGACGCTATCGCGTTCATTCGCAATTTGCCGGCTCGATTGGAAGATTTCCAGGGCGTCGCGCGCTCGGCGAGCGGGCTTGCGATGATAAATCGGCGGCAATTCATTGCGTACGCGTATATGTATATGCGTGTCGCGATGCGTATGCGAGCTGCGATTCGACCGCGGTATGAAGTTCGAATGATTTCACTTCGCTTCTTGAGTCATACGCCCCTGCGTGGTCCCCGCGTTGCACGCGCCACCGAGACTGCATTCCCTTGCGCGAATAGGTGCCTTCTGCCGATCGACTAGTCGGGAATACTTCTTCGGTTGACTATTAATAAATCGGCGGCCCCTTCGCGAGGAACGCATACTAGGACGTCGACAGACGCGGCAAGGGACGTTCGCCACCTTAGATCTCTCGAGAAGATCGGTTATCGACTCGGATTGAAGCGGGAATCGAGATCGTTCGACGGATTCTTCGTCTCTTTTACCTCCCTTCGTCCCCTATCGGCTCTGCACCGATCAAATTATATACTCGATCGCATCTGAACCGCTACCACCGCCACTTGCCCCCATACCGATATCATCGGTTCACGCGTATAGGTGTATCGTCGAGTCGATACGCGGCTATACTTGACTTGAGTAAGAGAGATTGCGAATGCACGAAAATAGATCGGTTACACAACGTCTCGATAAATTAAGATTCTGACGCGCGCGCGGACGCCATACCGATGTTTATCGTTGAGTCGATTGAGGCAACCGACGCGGGCGATAAGGATTAATTCGAACGGAGAAGAATTCTTGAGAAATCGACGATCGGCCGATGCCTCGAACGGGAAAACACGCGTGGGAGATCGCGAAAGGGGTATGCGTACGAGGCGTCATCCCCGCGCCGGTGTCGTCAGCGTCGGGAAGATGTCGATAGGACACGGCGATCATGCCAGTGCTATTCGATACTGCGCAGATATACTCGGCCGTTTAAATCGGGCGCATAATTAGCGATTATTTTTAACCCGGGCGAGACAGGGATAGATTCTAACGGGTGACTCGATCGACACCCGCTCGGAGGCACCTTTGGTACCGCGCGGTTGACAATTATCGGCAGGATGCAATTCGCTGCACTTTGCAGTAATCGTGGTTAAATTCAAGTTGGAATGCGTTACGAAATTAATTCGTAAACAATCAAAATTATCGCATGCTCCCTCCTCGGGATACTCGTGGCAAACCCGTCCAGCGCATCTTCATTAATTATGAACCCGCTTGAAGTTAATTTCTCCCCGGTTTAACGAGAAATTAAGCGGTTCGAAAGATCCGGCTCGCTCCACGACGTTCTTTTCGCCGCTTATTTACGCTTCGCCGGATCCGCGTCTCCCTCGCCTCTACCCACGAGACCGGACCTACACGCACGTCTCGCTGTACCATCGAGGAGACCGCGTCACGATCGTCCCTCATCCTTGCGAACTATCGCTATCGCGTACAGCGAGAAATAATGGTCTCGTAACTAAAAAAAAAACGAGTCGGCCACCTGACATCGAGTCTCCCGGTACGAAGACCAGTGACAGCTGCGCGCGAAGTCGCGTAAATTGTCCTCGCGCGGGTGAAAGGCGCGAGCGACGTTCCGTCCAAACAAGCGTTACCTAAATTAACGCCTCGTTAAAACAGCGCGAATGACGCGTCGATGCTAAAAAGGTTTGCAGAGAAATCAAAATCGGCAAACGAATGGATACGGAGCGGTAAATGCGAAATGTTCCCCAACGAACTCTCGAAAATCGTCCCCTCGACGGTAACATTCGCACAAATTCGCGAGAAGATTCGGCCTTTTCCCTCTTTTCCCGCTCCCGCTGAGATTAATGTCTTTTTCTCTTTCCCTCTCTCTCTCTTTCGTCTCCTATTCGTTCTTCGTCCCGCGAAGAAATCGCGAGACCGATAGTCGGTGGCTACGAAACGACTTACGTTTCCGCCAAGAATGTTGAATGCGTACATCCACCTGGCTCTGACTGTCATTACCACACGTGGTCAGCCCTGCGTGTAGTTATAGTACACACAACTCTCTCTCTCTCTCTCCCTCGAATCTCTCGAGATTTCTGCCAAAACCGTGCATCGTCCATTTCCTTTGAACTTTTCGCGCCGGCGATTCTCCGGGGCGAATTAAGGAACGGCGAGCTGAAACCAAGTGAAAAAAAAAAAAACGAACGTGTATTTCGATCCCACATCACTGACATATTTTCGACCGATCGACGGCCGGCCGCGACGAGAACGCCGCGACCCTCCGTCGACGAGATGACCGCGCGTAACGTCGATGACGACGGCGCAAGGCGGCCGGAGGGGAGCGCAGCTTTCGGGAGGAAGAGACGGAGACCGGAGTAAGAGAAGAAGAGACCGAATCTAAGATTATTTCGGGATCGGGCAGAGATAAACCGGGCCAAGCGTCGGTCGAACCGCGAGCGGAGCGGCGTGAACGGAGCCTTGAGGCTTGAGTCATCCTCTTCGGCTCGAATTTGGCCCTCTGGCGTTTAAATACGATTATAACGATCGCTCGTCGCGTACGCACTCTCGGTAGATATTCATTTTTTTCTCCCGAAATACGCGTCGAACCGCTATTTCGGATCCGCGGCGTTTCTCGTCCGACGCTGAGAGAGATATTGGCACGAGAACGGATCGCCGCCGCGTTGACTCGCGATCCTTTACGGTCCCCCGTTTCCACGCGCGACGATCGCCTACTTCGTGTACCGTCGCCGACGATTTCTCCCTCTCGCCGCCGGGGGAGGAAATTACGAGTGCGAGCCGGTATTGCGTTACGTCTTAAGTGGAAGGAGGGTGGCGAGACAGAGGGAGGGGGCATCGGCCAGTGTCGACCCACTTGCCAATCTCTCCCTCTCTCGCTCTGTCTCCTTCTCTCGCTCCACTCTCGCCCCTCCGGCTTCTCCCTTTCACACGCGCGTATGCGAATACGCGCGACGCGCGTCGCTTCGCCGTTTCCTCGTCAGCTGAGCGCGGCGCAGAGATGATCTCGGGCGCCTCCCGTCGCGGAAAACAATTCGTCTCCCGACGTCTGCGTCAGAGAGCGGCCGGTTGCGACGGTGCACAGCCTCGCGTCAAACAAATAATATTTTTAACCGCGCAAATATGTGGGACACGGCGCGATTTGGCACGCCGCGTACCCGAGAACCAGGGAAAGTCGAAGGCTCCGTCGGGGTTATGTGCAAAATTAGTCAAACCGGGACGCGGAACCTGCCTCTCCACGACATCCTCTACGTGTTCGCCCCCGACTCGGGGCGATTTATGCCGCCTCGATCGACGAGCCGATTCCCGTGCCTCCGTGGTGCTGGAGTTTTCGACTTTTAAAAAAGTCGGAAGACTCGGAGGCGCTGACTGCACGGGAGAAATATCATTTCGGTGCAAGGGTGGGACGGGAGAAATAATAAAAAGATATAATCACTGAGAATATCCACCCTTCCCTATGAGATAGAATTCGCGTTAGGCAAAACGCGCGGCGAGAACCGCCGAGGAAAATTCCGATAGCGGGAGGCAACGCCGAGGGCGCGGTCCAAGTGCAAGTTCAAATATAGAGACCGGAACACGCGCTTCTTCTTGGCACACTTGTACGGAAAAAAGAACCGCGGAAAAGGAATGCGCGCAAAACCCGGCGACAGCCGGCTGCGATGCGGGGGAGGGCCTCGCGGGAAAATGGGTAAGAAAATGTCGTCCCCGCGTTAATCGCGATGTATACATGTAGAGTCGGCGAGCTTGTTTTCAGAAGCCGCAGCGTCGTGACGCCAGCGCGGACATGTAACCGTACCTCGAGACCCCGGTGGGAGTATAATTTGAGTTGAATATTTCCGGAGTGAGTCTTATCGAACGTAAAAGCCCGGCTGGATCTCGATACGGGAGGGGCCAGAAGGAGGCGACGCGCATCCATGGCAAAGATGATTTAATTTTCCGCTCGGAAAAAATATCCTTCGCGACTTCCAGCTCGACGTCGCGCGCAGCTTTTTCTACTTATCCTCGCGCGGAAACGCGGTAGGTAGATCTACACGGCCGAGATGCCGGTGTACAGTGGAAACGCTAAATGCAAAGCGCGAAAACATATGAATCACTGTCCGGACACTCCCTAAAAATGTCTCGTCTCCGCAAAACGAGCAGTTCGTAAAATTCGGAAGCGAGCGAAATATAGGATACAGGATGATACTACGCTTCGTACTCGGCGGCAACCGCGAAAACGAAATACCGCGAAATATAAAGCCTCTCAGATAGATAAATGGCGATATTCAAAAAGCTGATCGATTGATTTACGAAAAATATGCGTAATGTCCGTCCGCGTTTGCATATCGCCATTTTTTTTTCTACCATGGCTATCACCTCGTACGCGTGAACCAACGAACCCCGGCTTTTCTAGCCGGCCATTTCAGGTCCAAGGCGAGGGTTCACTCCCGTTCGTCGATCTCTCGCATCTGCCGGATACCTCGATTTCGCGTTATCCAAGCGGTACCACAGGTAGCTCTTTGCATTCCCAGTTACCAGTATTCGGTAACTCTCGTCGCGATGTCGTAAATACCTCCCCGCGTTGCACTTCCGCCCGCGATTCGCGTCAACGCGGAGCGTTTATACGAGGCTGTCCGCTCGTGCCAAGGTCGCGTCATAATCGAGCTCGCTTGCAGTCATCGCTCGACACGTGCATCCTCGCGGAACAATCCTTGCAATTGTACCTGTAAGGCTCTACGACGCGCTGCCAGAGTCCGCGAGTTCGACTCGAACCAAAACGCGTTTAGGGAAGTTACATAATCTCGGCTGGGACTTCGTTCCAGGTCCCACCACCGCCGCCGTTGCGACCGCCATCGTCCGCTCCGTCCCTCTCCTCGCCCTCCTCCTCCTCGTACTGCCACCTTTCTGCCGCTTCTGGGCTGACGGCAGCTATTTTCGTGTCCCAGCGACAATACAGCCTACACCGCGCCTCGACTGTCCGTCCGTTCGTTCCTGCGTTTCGCTATACGGCGCCTTTATACGCACCGGTCCACGTCAAGAAGAGCGGCCGAACACACGCCCGCTCGTTAACGAAAACCTACATTCGGCCTCCCTCTTCCAGCCCTCCCCTTCTCCCCCGTCTCTCGTCGGGGAGTGAATCAGCGGCGTCCTTGCACGACGCGCATTCCTGTGCACCCTCCAAATCCCACCGATTCTCCGGCGCACCTCGCGCGGGTGAATCGAGCGCGACCAAGGTCGCCGCCGTCCTCGTCTTCGACGTCTTTCCGGTCCCGGGAAAGGTGCTCATCCACCTCTCGTTCCTCGTGAATCTTTTCTCCGGCGATAATCAGCTACGCGTTTGTTTATTAAAGTATGTAAAGAGGAGTGGTGAGCACGGGTTAGAATGTAAATTGAAAATGACGTCGAGGGAAGAGAATAAGAATTGGGTACCAACGAGTTTTTAAACGGGAAGGGATGCAACTCTTCCGATAAATTTGGTAGAGAGCTTTCGAGAGGGACGAGGTATACTTATGTACTGGTCGATGTGGTGTGCCGTAAATTCAAAGCGGAACCCTTCAAGGGGACGATAAACGAACGGTCTTCCGCGATCCCGATAATTGCGCAGCGGCCAGATCGACCCCCTTCTCAAAAAAATTGATCAGCCCCAACACGCTGAGTCCCAGAAGAAAGCCCAAACTACCTCCCATCTCGGCGATGAAGTTGGACCAGTCGTAGGCTGGTTTCTCCTCCATCAGAGTCACGAGTCGTGATGTGTAAAATACGTAAATCTGCGACATCGGCAACGGAAATGGTTTCCTGGTGATCGGCAGAGCGTCGTATCGAACGAAACGGCAGGTCGACTTGCAGCCGCAACAATCGCCGGTACAACGGTCGAATCTTGTCGAAAGAAATATTGATCGCGGCGTCAGATTATACAGAAGTCCGTTGCGCTGAATTTCAATTTTCTGTGACCGCGGGATATTTCGATTGCAGAGGAAGATGTAAGGGTTGTGACCTACCTCAGATAATTGACGATCAATTTAGTGGTGTCGTTGTAGTTGTCGCATTCGGGAAGGTTCAGGCCCGGCATCCACGGAGCGGCACAACGGTCGACTACGTTCTGTTGCCACCGGCATCTCTCCGCGCACCTGACCTCGCCACCCTCCACACTCTCCACGCAATCCCTCGTCTGACCTACGCTCGTGGAATAAAACTCCTGGACGGAGATTCTGATGTGAACTTCCTCGCCCACTTCGACGTAAAGCGCCTCCTAAGAGAAAACGAGGGACATTCGGGGAGTCGACTAATCGTATGCGTTTAAACTGCATGGATGCGTTGATAAAAAATATAGTTCAATCGACCAGATATCGTTAATTGACAGACTCTAGAGTTGATTCAAATGATATTTTTATTGAGTTGATGAAGCGATAGTAAACCAATTGAATGGTGCAGCTGCCAGCACATATTGAATTTGTTCAAATTTTTTATTACTAAGGATGACAACCCTCGATACTTTGCCAATAATTACAATTTTTAGAATTGAATTTTCGACTACCCTGTTGGATGTACGTATTTTTTCACGCTGTTTCCGAAAATCACGACGTTATTGAAAAAATCTCAAAGGAAGACCGAGATAACATCGATTTTATGAAAAAACAATCATTTTCTCGCACATAATCGCTGATATCTTATATTTCCTTTGAGGTATGAACCTAAAAATAATGTCTTTCATAATCAGTGCGAGAAAATACATAAGATAGGGTTGTCGAGAATTCAATTCTAAACTAAACAGATTCTGCACTTCCGCACCAATTCGCGCTCGAGTAGTTGACCCTCGCGAAAGCTCACCTGTCGTCCGAGAGCCTGCATCCGGCTCTCCGTCCAGTTTTCACTCGCCTCGTGCACGAACACGTGCCATCCCGATAGTTTATCGTCCGTGCTGCCGCCGCTGTGGATAGTTAATATGGAGTATCCCGCGTCTGATCCAGCATCACTCGTCGTGGTTTTCGGTAGCAACGTGTGGCACATGCCGGACTCGAAAAACAATGCGCTCTCGATTGCAACGTCTGAAGTAAAGTGTAAAAATTGTATTACTGTTAACCACCGATGATACTTTTCCTAAATAAATGTAATAATTGAGATATGAAATGGAGTTACTTTCTCGAAACAGTGTCAGAATAATTAATATTTTTTAAAATTCAATTACTATTAACCACCGGTGCTATTTTTCGTTAATAAACGTAATGATTAAGTAAAGTAAGTTGAGTTACTTTCTCGAACAAATTTTAGAATAATTAATACTTTTAAAAATAAGAGAAAACTATAAAAGGAATACTCGCAGGGTATTTTGCCTTCGATGTTGATACTTACTATTAACTTCCGGCCAGTTGAATCCGTATTGCAAAAGGACCTCCTCCGCCGAGTACGTGGCTTCCGTGTACATTTGCTCTATGGTGACTTTACCCCAGGGAAAGTTCCGCCAGTGGGACGTGTATCTGGGCGACTCAGCCAGGCCATATCTTGAATAACATTTCGAAGAATACCCTGAGCGCGACATTCGACGGAGAAGCGACAACGATACGTTTCTACCCACTTGTTGAGAACTTCCTTGCGAAAGGGTGGCTCCCGACATAGAGTCAGAGCCGGATACCACAGCGAATCGTTCACGTGAAATCTCGTGTGCGTCGTCACGGGTGGTACCGTTACCTTCTGATAACATTGATCCAATTGCACGAGCACGGCAATCAGGCACCCAGCCAGTGTCAAGTAACGAATCACCTTCGAGAAGCGATCCCGTATTCTCACGCGTTTCGCATCCCTCTCCTCGAGCTCCTTCTTGATCCTCTCCGCTTCTTCGGCGCTCTGCTTCTCGCCGTTCGGTCCCGACATTTTCCCTTAGCGAGAGGTCGCATCGAATGAGTCTCGTCGTTGGGGTGGCGGTCGGCTTTTGAATATCGTGACGCGCTCCCTCTCGCACCCCCGGGGAGGAGGAAAATACGATCGAGATAAAAGTGTAAATTTACCAGTGGCTTATCTCTGGCAGTAAATTAAGGCTTTGTTTCGGCTGATATTTAACATCAATCTCGAACCAGTTTTATCGCGGTGCAATAAACCCTATCAGGATATGCGGAGCCTCGCGAATAATCGCCGTATAGACCCTCGTTTCACCATCGCTTTTCTAATCGGTGCGCCGACATTGCACGCCATGTCTTATGGATATTCAAGGGATGTCTTTTGAACGTCGGGCCGTTCATGGGACGTCCGTAGAATGCCTCTCGAAACTCGCGCTATCTGAAATATTCAAACGAGGTCAGCGACGGAATTTATATCGGGCATCGCGCTTCGCGCGCGTGTTTACATTCCCCGAAATGTTAATTGCGTCATGGCGTATACTTCGCAATATTTGGCATAAACCGGACGTCTCGTCCGCTTGCGTCGGATTCGATGGTGGTACCGAAAATGCGGAAGATAAAAATATAAAGTAGTAATAGAAATCTCGCGCAAGACCGTCGCGTTGAAACGCTTGACAAAGCGCACAAGGGAAATGCACGGTACGCCATCTTTGGAGGAACCTCTGAACTGACATGAACCTTCTTTTATACCACTAGAGCATTGCATGAATCCAACATGGTCCACCGTTTAGCCTTTTTAGGCGTGGACCGCTAATATCGGGAGATAAAAATGTATTTATTATCGAAATCAATACGTTGCTTAAAATGAACTTAATCGAAAGCTCGTTTCGCGCGAGACTCGGATTTTTTCTAGCATTTTTATTGAATTTTGTGTCGAGTAGTGTCGGTATAAACGCTTCCGTGGAGCTCCGCGTCGTTGGTAATGGATTTCACAGGTGAGGTTATGTTTTAGAAATCATTCCTTCCTCGTGCTTTCGTATACCGTCATCGTCCTTTTCATTTAACTAGAAGCCTAGAATACAGGATCAATACGGGTGACTTCGTTCGGGAAAACTGTTACGTTGCTCTGTATCTGGAGTTACCATCGATCCTGTACGTCGACGCTGACGAGTTGGCGGAGCTACGAAGACGCGGGAAGGTACGGCCATTTCAAATTTTCAAACTTTCAAATATTCAAATGAGCGCGCACGCATACCATCGTCGAGAACGTGCGAATACGACAGAAAGGAAAGTAATGAAAATACTTTCCAGAGTCTAGTCTGTTCCGTAGGAGAAATAGACGTCGAATTATTCGCCGACAAGGCCGAACCACAAAATGTGACTGCCTGTGCGGCGCTCGATGCCGCCGGCAGTGTTCTGACCATTCCACTTCATCAGCGGTATCGATACGCTAAAGAAAATGGCGGCTATGTGAACGTCACATTGCCGGATCCAAAGATACTCGTAGGCTGTAAAACGAGAATAAAGGAGCACAGAGTTTCCAAAATAGATCTGTGCTCTCCGTGCGTCGAACTGGTCTCCAAATGGAGACAAATACCTTTCGCACTGGTAAAGAGATGCTCGAATTTTAGTATTATCAATCGGCGAATCATTTTCGATACGACGTGTGCGAATTCATATGCACGCTATTATTTTACCTTGACCAGGAGACAGAGAAGTACGTGTGGCGGGTACCAGTTGGAAATGCGTCCCGACTGCACTTGGTCACTTACGTCACCTTGTTCTTCACCTGTCTGGGGGCCGCGTACACTTTGCGAGTAATTCTGCAGGCCCGAGAGGACGGACACCGAAAGAATGACTGATTACCGCTAATTATCATTAAGTTATGAGATTGTAACGAGATTCGCAATAAACGTTAAGGAGCGAGCAACAGATTTGAGTTTCTTTTAATCGGTGTTCAGAGATTACGTTTCGTTAAATCGCCAAATTATCAACATTCCGTCGTAATAAATATTAATTATCCATGGACGCGAACTTACTCGATGGCTAGCTAAGTCGAATTCGCCAAGGGAATTCGCGATACTTCGGGTCAGTGCCACATTTTGCGCGTGACCTCGAAGTATCCCCCGTGAATCACTGCATAAATAATCAATGTTCTCCTATCGTTCGTTGGATTCGTCACTCCTTCGGATTCATTTATTTCCGTACGACAACCATCCAACTTCCGTTTTTTCGAAGAAGTTCATCTCTCATGCTTTTCAGTCAATTTGCCCCTTTTCGCCGAGAGGTCGAATTTCTATTATCGGAGGAATGGAGGAAACCTCTGAAAAGCGAAAAGTTGTGTAAGTGGTACACGGAGAAAAGGAATTAGTTGGATCTACTGAAAATTACTTGCGGGGTCAGAAGTAATTATTTATTTATATGAATGAAATTTTGTAATAGATAGTGAAATATCTCTTCCTTGCAATCATGTGAAATAGTATGTGATTGCAAGGAAGAAATATTAAATTAATATGAAAAGACTTAATTGATGTAAATAAATAATTACTGGCGACCCCGCAAGTAATTTTTAGTAGATCCGACTTATTCTTTTTCTCTGTGTAGATACATTTCAATGATAATTCGTCGAAGGATCTCGATCTTCGGTTTTATAGATATAGTATAGCAGGACGGATAATCTATACGCGTAGGGGCGACTACATACGTCGATCCTGGAAGATCGGAAGTATTATCGACTCGAGTCTCACTTACCCGCGTCCATAATCTTCACCGGTTCGTTCCACGATTGCAGTTTGGAGGTACCAGCAATTATGAAGACTAAATTACCCAGGAAATAGATGCAAGCGGTTATGAAGAAGACGATCTTCCACTGTTCCGCGTTGCTCTGCAACGACAATTAAATACACGCAAATGGAAATCATTCGGAATGATAATCATCGTTCGAATACCAAATGAAATATTACGAGCCAAACACGAACCGAATCCTTTACAATGACTCCTACGATCAAAGGCGCCAAGAATCCATTGACACTGGCAATGCCATTCGAAATACCGATAAGGACACCGGCGAAATTGGGACTGAGATCCATGGGGTTGGCTTGAAAGCCGCAATAAATTGCCGAGTTCACACCCACGGTCATGACCAAGATACCCACGCCCAACATCGGTTGACTCTTGTCCACAAAAGCCAAGCCGATTATCGCAACGGCCGGTATCCAATGGCCTATCGTGTTGCAGACCTTTCTCGAGGTGGTCGTTGACCACACGCCTTTTTTTATCAGCATATCTGACGTGTAGCTCACCGGGAAGCTGAGTATCCAAGAAGCGAGATAAGGGAGGGACGACAGTAATCCGCTCTGTCGAGGAAAATAATAAAAGAGGTTAAAAGGATTTCTGTCGACCAAAAAAAAAGGGACTAACGTCCGAGCTGTTATCATATTCGAGATAATCGTAGCGATCGGCTATAATATATACAAAACGATCGTGAATTCGAGTCGCGTAGAGCGAACGAAGTTTCACCTTCGATCATTAGGACGTTCGCGATGAGAAATACTAATTAGATTTTCTTTTAAATCAAGGTATCAATGACGTTAAACGAATTCATCCCGATGAGCACGTAAAAACCGCGAAAGTTCACCTAATCGTGCAAATGCGTCGTTAAAACTTGATAACCACCTCGCGAGTTTCCTTGATTTTCGAATAAACGCAGCAGCCCGCGTTGATTATCCAGATATGCAGTCCAATTGATTATCGACATAAAGTCCAATTTGTTTAACGTCACTCGATCCAATCGACAAGCTAAACTAGCGATAAGATAAACTTCACTCGTCACCGCACATGAGAGCATTCACTCTGGATACTATAAAGAGATTGAAAATTATCGCGGAAAGGCGCAATATAGGCGTAGGGGGGTAAACGATACGTTCGGAATATAAATCATTATTTCACACTCCGATATGAAGGTACGCGCGACCACGTCATTTGGAATGTGCAGTGAAGCCTAAAAACTGAGAGTTTCCAAAATGTAACTTTTCTCACCGATTGGATGTCGTATCCCAATCCGTTTTTCATGTAAGTTGGGATTTCGGAGACCAACATCCAGAAGCCCCAAGTCTGGCCGAAGTTGACCAATATAACGGCCAACATTGGCTTCGATGTGATGAGCTTGCCCCATGGTATCTCGAGTTTCTTGGGAGCAAAAAAAATGAAAACGTTACGCGGCGAAAAGAGTGCTTATAAAGGGACCGCACTGAGATAATCTCACCTCGTTGGGTTTCGTCTCGGAGATACCCAAACTGATCTCGATATATTCCTTCTCGTCGAGGGGTATATTGGTGTGATCGGACGGAGACTCATTTCCGAAGAACCACCAAACGACGGCCCAGATGCTGGTCACTATGGCCCAAAAGTAGAAGATACCGGGCCATCCGGCGAAGGAGGAAACGAGTAAACCAGAAGTTACCATGCACACTAACGTGCCCAACGGAGCACCGGCATAGACGAACATCGCTGAATAGGGAGAAGAAGAAGCGGAGTTAGTTCTTGAATTTCGCGAAGAATGGAGAAAGTGAGTTAGAAGAGAAGTAAGGTAAATACAGAATCGTCCCCTCTCTTCGAGTGGAGCCCATTTCGAGAGGAGCGTGTAACTCGCGGGAATGATGCCACCCTGGATCGTGCCCACCAGGACCCTACAGACGCACACAGCCTGCCAATCACCGTATCGAGCGGCAAGGGGTACGGCAGCGTTCACGATGGCGGAACCACCGACAAAAATGGTCAGGGACTTGTGGGCGCCAATATACGTCGCGACTTGACCGCCAAAGATATGCGTAAACACGTAGATCCAGAAAAAGGAGCTGAGAATTATGCTTTGCTCGTAGCTTCCCCAGTCGTATACCTGGTGCAACAGACATTTTTAGAACGGACATACGATTTAATGTGACGAAACGAAGGAGTATACCGTATCTACCTGATGATTGGATTCGGCGTCGTTAGAACTCGTCATAGCGACGATAGCCAATGACATGATCGCTCTGAGAGCATAAGTGCATACCAAGCCAACGGCTATCAAGAATACTTGAATGTGCCTGACTCCAATGAGAGCTGTGCGAAGACAATAAAAGATGAAAGGAGGAAGGAAGAAGGAAGTACATAGCTGCTGAAAGAGTACGCGAATTAAATAATTACGCGCAGGAGGAATTACGAGGAATCATTTACCTACATATCGTATATCTATGCTAGAAATCAACGATAAAGAAGCTCCGAAACGATCGATGAAGATCAGATAACCGGTAACGACCTCTCGATCTATCCGTCAGACTTATTGAACTGATCTCATTTTCGAATTGCACAGTTCCACGACGATTAATCTTATCGAATCTTATCGACCTCCCAGAAACTAATTGGCTTACCATGATTTCTTTACACGTAATAAAGTGCTAAAAATCACTAGATTCCTTCAAAGCGCCGCTCTCGTACCCTAGTAGCAGAGGATATCTGTCAGACATCTGCAAGATGTCTATATGTCTAGAAAATGATATCTATATTTGGTATAAATGTGGTCGAAATCTAGATATAGACAGCGCGTAGATGTCCGACAGATATCCTAAGTTGACAAGAATCGATATTCTGTGTGGTAGATATAATAATTTTATAAAATATAAAATTAATAATATTAAAAAAGGGATTACAAAGCACTAGAGGGTCTTCTCGTTTTCTAATGAAATGCTAGCTGATAGTTCGTTTTAAAGTTTTTTATTAAAGAATGAGAAGATTAATATAGAGCTTTATAATTAAGTTTGTTTAATAGTATTAACTCTTAATTTTAAACAATCATTATATTTACCACAGAATATCGATTCTTGTCAACTTAGGATATCTGTCAGACATCTACGCGTTGTCTATATCTAGATTTCGACCACATTTATACCAAATATAGATATCATTTTCTAGACATATAGACATCTTGTAGATGCTGACAGATATCCTCGGCTACTAGGGTAACTTCAAATGGCGATTAAAATTGTAGCGTCTTTCACGTGATTCAAAATATATTTTCCTATTGTGTGCATTACTGATCGAAATATCGTATATCTCGTTATTTCGATGAATATCTCACCTGTCAATAATATTAGAATCTGTATATCGCAAACTTCTAAAATCTGAGTAATAACACATCGTGACAGCAGCGCGTGACGTGCTAATCGTGACGTATCTAATAATACCACGTGTCGAATTTGTGTACCGAGTATAAGTTGAATGCGCAATAGTGTTTCGCGAAGGACAGTATTGCGCCTTATCGAATGCAAAAAGATAAACTTATGTAAATGTATAGAGAAATATGCAAGCTAGTGAGTAAATTAGTGACTCGATAAATAAATCACTATGTACGACCAGATATGCAGGCGTACACGTACGAATGCATTGCGTTTCACGCATTGAGCGCATCGATACACCAAAAATCAATACACAAAAAATCAACGTAACTTATATTACAGATTTCCCGCACACCGATGCGCTATATGCGCGAAACGAAATGCAGACCAACATCGATGAAGTACCTTTGGGCCTCTGCGGCGGAACCCTCATGTTCTCCGCCCGCGAAATCCTCCTCGGTTTCATCTTGCTGTCCGACGCGCTGACCGGGACTCGGTTGAAACGGAAGCCGAATGGATTTGCTGCTAAATCCTAAGAGACGACTACGCTTAATTAATTGCTCACCGGTTATTTTATACGTCGTCTCCGAAAAGCCTTCCCCACCTCTATATCGCGCATCGAAAAGCAAATACCTGCCAGATACCGATCAAACGTATCAACGGTAACTCGGATGATATTATCTCACGTTGATTGCGAGACCATGCGTTTATGCGTCCTACGCCGCATTCCTCCTACGAGGCTTCTTCTCTTTCGACGATCTTTATAATCCGGGAAATTATTCCTCGATTACGCGCGTGCACATAGTTCTCACCACCGAAAACCTTATTATTAAAGCATTTTATTAACAACAGTGATATTTACAAGTGATATTTACACCGATTCGCAGGGAAGAAACGAGCGTTCGTGTCTCCCCGATTTCGGGGTATCCCCCTTTCATTCCAGCGAGCGAGGGAGCGCAAGCGCGAGCCCTTCGGCGGGTCCGTCCTGACGAGCGATACCGGGGACCAACCCGGCGCCTCGCTTAGGCCGTCGGCTGACGTTTCTTCGCCTTCTCCGTGTCGTTCCACCACTGGACCTCGCCCTTGCCGAATACGATGAAGATCAGATCTCCCAGGAAGTAGATGCCCGCTGTCAAGTAAAAGACGATGCTCCACTGCATCTCATCCGCCTGCGCGAGAAAATGACACGCGTGTGGGAGACGCCTATGGGGAAGCCGCGTGGAAAGTCGTTCGCGATATTTACGTTATTCGTCACGATCATGCCGGTTATGAGCGGCCCCACGATTCCCGTAATCGCGGAGAAGCAGTTCGTGATGGACATCATGGTCCCCGCGTAATTGGGACTCAGATCGATATGATTGACCTGAAAGCCCGAAATAGCCGCCGCGTTGAGACCGACGGCCAAGGAGAGCAGTACCACGGCTAAGGTCGTGCTGCCGCTGGGTACGTAGCAGAGGCCGATCAGGGCCACCGCGGGACCCCAATGGCCCAGCGTGTTGCTGGCCTTCCTGGCTACGCCTCGGTTGACACCCTTGATGATCGCGAAATCGACCAGCCAGCTGATGGGGAAGCTCAGCAGCCAATTCGTCAGGTAGGGTATCGAGGAGGTCAAGCCGTTCTGAAAGAGATTCGTTGGTTCGATGTTCGCTTCCACTTCACGCGACGTCGTCCAGGACGATTCGAGCGTCTTCTCAGAGAAGCACGATTTCCGGTCCGTTCGATCTGACGGAATCCGAAAACCGCACGGAAAAAAAATGATTTTGCAGTGCTGGCAAAAGTGAGTTTCGCTGGGACTATTTTGCTATCGCGACAAAAGATGTGTCGAATAAAAGGAAAAATATTTACTGAGACAGGGCAAATATTTTTACCGAAAACAATTTCACCGTGACTACAATTAAATTTGCTACTGTTGGACATACATTTTGCTGCCACTAATAGTACCTTCGTCGTGACAGAGCAAAACTTAATTTTGCTAACAATAAGACTGCAAAATCCCTTTCCTCCGTGTGATATCTCTCTCTCTCTCTCTCTCGATAAATAACGGAAATGGCGACAAAATTTGGGAAGTAGAGAAATCTTGGTGAAAGTCGAAGAGAGTGCCTCCTTTTCATTCCACTTATCTCGTGGAAATTCGACATCTTCGAGTGTTTAAAATGTATGAAGAGAAATTCATACGAATACGTATAATAAAAAGGCTACATTACCGCCGTAATTCCCTCGGGCAATTATCCCTCGCACAGTTTACACGAGGAAGATATATCCGATCGAAGAGCATTTACCTTCTTGATGTCAAACTGAAGTACGGCGCTCATATAGGCCGGCATCTCCGTCAGGAGCATGAAGAAGCCCCAACTCTGACCGCAGTGAACGAGAATCAGGGACCAGAACGGCACCGACGTAAACAAATGCTTCCACGGTGTCTTCGGTTTCTGAAATCGAACCACTGATACACGATTCCCGCTTCCGCGATAGACGAGCGATTCGCGCACCTTCGAAACCCGCCATTCCTTCGTCGCGACCGCGACACCGGCCGATTGTCGCGTTATGTCACGTTACGGGAATTCTTGATGCGATCGAGCGTCGCGGAAGGTCGCCGCGTAAGAAAACCTGTGCGCGTTACTCAAACCACCGTAACGTCCGCGGTCGCGCAACCTCACGAGCATTCGGCTTCTTTTACCCGAGAGGAAGAGAGATGGATGTCCACGGAGGACGTCCGATCCTCTCCTTCCTCTTCCTCGAAGCATTTATCGCGTCGTATATAATTAATACACAAGCCGATAAACGCGGGGATTTCTAGGCCACGTCTCGTAAAATCACAAAGTTCAATAAGGAGGAAAAAACGGACTCTCTTCCACGCATTTTGCAATTATCCGCGTTCCTCCGATAAGTGAATCGTTTAAAATGTATGGCTTATCATATCGCCGCACATAAACACGGATATCTGTAAGCGAAACACGTACGTTCTCGTAAAGCATCGTGTCCCCGAAGCTGGCGTTGATGAAGTCCTTCTCCTCGTCGGAGACGGCCCTGTGGGTGGTGGGACTGTCGCCGCCGAGGACGAGGAAGACGATCGCCCAGATTATCGTGCCGGCGCCGATGACGTAGAAAATGCTGGGCCACCCGAGGCTGGAAGCCGCGAGGGAACCGGAAATGACGAGGGCCAGGACCGTGCCGAGTTGACCGCCGGCGTAAATGAACGTTCCTGTGCGCGCGAGATCGACGAGAACGTCGAAGATGAATGATCGTCCGCGTGCGCGATCGGAGGGAACTGTCGTCCACTCACCTAATCGAGACCTCTCGAGCGGCGGGACCCACTTGGAGAGGAGGGTCTGTTGCGTCGGCAGCAGGCAGCCCTGGGTGAGGCCCATGATCACTCTGAGCGCGCAAACCGTGCCCCAGCCGCCGTACCTCGCCGCGATCGGGATCAGAGTGTTTATCAAACCGCAAATGAGCATTCCAATGCCGAGTAGGTTTTTCGCGCTCCAGTGGTGTGCGATGTAGCCGGCCGGCAATTGAAACGTCGCGTAGCCCCAGAAGAAGGAGCTCAGTATGAGCGACTTCTCCTTTTCGTTCCAGTCGTAATCCTGCGGACCAAAGAATAACATCGTCTAAAGCCGGTCCCGGACAACAATGCGCGACGTTCGCGCTCGTATTACGCCTTCGGCCACCCTCCCACACGCTACAGTATTTGGAAAATGTTCAGCCACTGCTTCAGTTGACAAATATTCGCCGTTTAGTGTAGAACAGCGACGGAAAGCGATAATTAAAACAGCTAGTATTTATAATAAATTCCATGGATAGTGAGGATGAGCAAACATTCGCCGAATGCACGCATTGTCTGGGACGGCTTAATCGCGTTTGAAACATGGCGCTTCATCCTTCGCTACACGGAAAAAAATAATTTGTCAGTGTAACGTTCTTCAAGTTATTGTAACAAATATTTGAGTTAAAATAGCGATAATGGAACAATTTGTTATCATGACAAATCGACTTGTTATGGTAACGAAAAGAAAAACGAAAGAAAAGCAATTATTTCCATTGTAACCAAGGAAGCCTGTCAAACATTTTCTTCCTAACGGTAAACTGTTCTTGTTACCGTAACAAGAAATGCTTCTATAGCAATTGATTTTCGACGTTGTTGATAGGATAAAATTAGTTTTTTCCGTGTACATATAGAGAAAAAATGATTTTACAGTCTTAGCGAAACTAGTTATTGCTGAGAATATTTTGCTATTATGACAAAAATATTATTTGTAGCTACAAAAGACATAGGTATCGGATAATATAATAGTAAAAATATTTTCTGAGATAGTGAATATTTAAATACCGAAAAAAATGTCACTGCGATTGCAGTTAAATTTGCTATCATTGGACATACACAAATGATAGCAAACGTTCTCAGCGAAACCTAGTTTTTCCAAGACGGCAATATCCTTTTTTTTCCGTGTACCTGGATTCTTCGATCGACGAGTTCCCGGTGATGAAAAGACGCATATTTATGTAAAAACACTTTTTTCGCCACCGTGCGATTACCTCGAAATTCTCGTTAGCCGTCGACGAGTCTGCCATGGCCACGACAGCCACCGACATAGCCGCTCTGAGTCCATAGCCGAAGATCGAGCCGAAGAACAGCAGCAGAACCTGCAGATGTCTATTTCCCAATCCACCTGCAACGCGCGAAACCAATTGCACAAATTGAATGTGAAGATGAATTGCGCACTTTGATTTACGAGGATAACGTGCACTCTGCCATCGAATATACCCACGTCGTAAACTAATACGCACTCACACATATCGCTTTCCTGAAGGTTCTTCTGCTCCTATCCGGCGAGTGCTACTCGCTCAAACGACACCTAAGCTGTGACGGCCGGTTCGGAACGGGCGATTACCTATACGTCCGACGCGAACGTTACCGGGTACCCGAACGCGTGCACCCGCAAAGATTACAATCAAATTTACGTAACTCGCTCCGGTCAGCGGAGACAGATTACGATTCCTTTTTCCTGGCGCATGGTCGGTGTTTTCGTTATCGCGACTCGCGAATGTCGTCCGCCGATTAAGCCGCGGACACACTATTGTCACTTCACGTGAGCTAGCTCATGTGCTAGCACATGAGCTCACGCGTCGCTCGAAAGATGTGATTTAATATTTTATCATGTATTCAAATCCATCAGAGACATACTTCTGTCACGTCACGCGTGTCACGGTATGTCATGCGTGTCATCCACGCTAGCACGTATTCGATTTCATGTCGGTATAGATTTTTCGGCTCACGTGCTACGGGAGGTACATACTGTTTGTTGATATTTAACCATATTCATAAATGTATGTTGTATTAATAATTAGTAGAGTTTAATAAATTAATTAATAAATCTATTTATATATTTTTATTAAAATTAAATAAAATTATAATATATGTGTATGTGTGTAGGTATATATATAATATATATTAAATAATTTATTAATTTCCTAATGATTAATTAATTTAATGTCTATTTTTTTATTTAAATTCTGTTTCAGCTTATGCTGCTCGTTACTTCATTAAATGTAATGAAGCACGAAAATTTTGCTGAATATGAAAAAAAAGTGTTTTATACCTATAGACTTACCTTAATGTTACGGCCAACTTTTCTCTAGTATACAGGGTGACTGGTACCGCGACGTATTCCTTTTTGAAGAGGTGTTAGTAGAAATAATTTGCAGTCGATTGAACCACAATATGCATAATCCGCTTGTTGATAGTTTTCGAGATATTTTTATTTTTGTGTTTTAGGTTTTAGCTGCTGTATTTTTGTCATATCAAACTATTTAACATAATTTTTGTTACATAACATGAACTACTATGTGTATTAACGGTAGAGGCAAAAAAATTACAAAAAAAATTAGTAGTAAAAGGTAGTCCATTTCTAAGAAAACACAAAAATGAAAATATCTCGAAAACTATCAACAAGTGGATTATGCATATTGTGGTTCAATCGACTGCAAATTGTCTCTACTAACACCTCTTCAAAAAAAGGAATCCGTCGCGGTACCAGTCACCCTGTATACTGCCTTTCGAAAAACTGAGTATTTTGTGTTCTTATATCATTTTCAATAAGGCTATATATTCGAATTTTTCTTCATTCATTCTAAAATAAATAATATGGAATCTTCTAGGATGTTCACGTAATTCTTGTACTAAACGCGAGTATTCACCAAGCGGTTCTCTTCTTTGATTAATCTCATGAACCCATATTAACCTATACGTAGTATTTGAGTTTAACGACATAAATACAGTTAAATGTTCCATGTGCTCCTCCGAATCAAAAGAACTGCTGTTTTAATAGCCTTTTTCGATTTCTTTGTAAATTGAAACACTAGCTGAACCAACAACGAAGTAAATGGCGGGTAAGAGTACGCATCGTTCAAGAGTAGGTACCTATACGTTTAACGATGTGTTTCTAGAATACCGAGCTTGAGTGTAAGCAAATTTTTCTCGCGTGTAACACAGCTGTGGAATAAAAAGCCAAAAATTCGATATTTACCCACTCTGATGTAATATTTTCGGACAAGTTTGTATTGAATAGATCACCAATTAGCCCCCCTATTATGCCCGTCATTACCCTATGAGACGTGGCAGCAAACGTGACACAAATATGTCTCCGATGCGTATCTTCACGCGTCTCGTGCTTAAAGTGCTAACACGTGAGTTCACGTGACGTGACAATAATGTGTCCCCGGCTTTATTTGAGGCACTGTCATTTCTTCGGAAAAGAAATTCAATCGAGACGCGTTCATCTCCTCGCGTTTCCTATCCGTTATCGCTGCACCGACGACGGTAACCGTCGGATGCACGTTCGTGGAGATCACGATAATGATAGAAGTCGCCGATAACGCGATGATTCGAGACGGAATGAACACGGGCAAGATATCGCGTGCGCTCGGAGATGGGCTTACGATCTCCCGCGAAAATTTCATCGAGAGACCTAGAAAACACAATCCAAAAAGTCGTCTTGAAGTCATCCGTATAGGCAGTCTGATGTTTCACTTTTTGTTAACTCAGATTTCATGTGATCCAAAATACGACTGTGTTGGATAGCTCGAAACGTACGTTGTCAAAAGGTGAGACATTAGACTGCCTATACGGATGACTAAAAGACAGCTTTTTGGCTTATGTTGTTATAAAAAACGACGCGCGAGACGCGATCGAGGCGTTCGTCGGGCGATCGTCCCGTTTGACGAGCGAGATTCGACCATCCGCGTAAATGCTAATTAACTTCGGCAAGACGCGACGATTGAAATTCCTTTCGCCGATTGTCGGGCGCGATGATATCTATATGCCTGTATGATAATTGTGTTCTCATCCGTCTCATTATCATCCGACGGAATAACGTTTAGATGCGGGAACGCGTGCGAGACGCAGGTAACGCGCAACGGGAATTTTCCGTCCGTCGCTTTTTCCGCGTTACATCAACGCTCGACGGGACTGGGATTACGGAAAGTGAAAAGTGCAGGAGGGGTTGCGAACTTTGAACTACGAAGGGGGCAAAAGCGACGCGAGAGGTCGGAACGAGAAGCGCTCAAGTGACCGCGCGTCTGATTGTACGACTTCGGTGATAGGAATACGTTATCGCGACGAAATGAATCACGAGGGGAATTAGAAAGTCTTTGTACACGCGAACTCTTATGTTCGTACTCGACAGCGTCGAACGGTGATTGGTCGCGCGCATAATGATAGTCAAACGCTTCGCGATTCTCGTCTCAAATTTTATAGCGGCTACGGAAGTGCTTTAAATATTTTGTCAGCTGCTAAGTGCTTTTATCCCTGTGCAATGGTCGATAAAAGCCCGCTCTCACTCCGATAAGAAGATCGGCTCATATACTAATTGGAGATTCCTGAAGAACTCGTTGATAAGGTGATTTTAAAGCGCGAAATAAAGAATGTGCAAATTTTTATCATTCGAATATCATAAATCTGACATTTTGGATCCCCTTACATGTATACTTTCGTACTAGCGATAATTGTTTCCAGACGCGGTGGATTGACGGAGTCCTGATTTTAGTACAATTGCAAGAGCACCGATACGCGACTTCTTTTAGAACTCCCGACGTATTAATATTTTGTTGCTACGTTTTTGGCTAAGAGGAATATCGAAATTTTGTCTTCGCGCGGGGTTTCGGGGAAGACCGCGATATAAATTCGAATTTATGCTCACGCGCGGGAGCGCGATATTTACCTAATATCGCCGGACGTACAAGAATGTCGGTCGAACAAGCCGACTACGCACGGATTATTCGATAACCGTATACGATAGTGCAGATAAGAAGGCCGCGATTACGTGTTTACTAACATATCCATAACGGTCGGCGATTTTGCAATGCCAGTGACAATGGGACTATTGGAATTTACCGGTGACATCTTGACGATGTCTCCGATTATTTTTTCGGGTCGATTTATGCGAAAATGTAGATAAGTGATATGTGGACTTGAATGCAATGCGCTCTCGTCTTTGCCCTGGTTCCGTTAGTATATAAGGCGGTATTTTATTTTCGAACAGATAAGGAACGTCTCTTATAAGCAATTTAAGCACGCCTCACCGTATTTAGGTTCTTATATGTCAAATAAATTGAAAAAAAAAAATCAATTATAAAAGAAAAAAAGGTAGGATTTTAACGAGACTAGTGCGAAACTATCACCATCAAATCGTCCACAAGTTATGCATGCATGAATAATGAAAAGTATAGATACCTATATATATACGCCCACATTTTGAAAAGTTATACTGTAAAGTTCTATGATTTATCATTGGCAATAAAAGACCTGCGATAAATCATGTGCCTTTTTAATGTAAAAAATGCACGATCGAGGAATTCTGCAAAGATTAAAAAGGTACGATTACATGATTTATCGTAGATCTTTTATTTTGAACGATAAATTATGGAAATTTTTACAGTAATACTTTTTATTGTGTATCTACAGATGCACAATCCTCCCGCGGAGAACTATTGTAATGAAATACCTCACAAATATCTCTAAATTATAGATAAAGGAGTAATTAAACAAAAGTAATAAATACGTCATTAAATTTGAATTTTCACGAAAATGATTTCAAGTTGACAGACAGTGCAACAGGTGCATCGAAAAACATACGTGGTATAACGACTGTTGTCACAGAAAAAAGTCCTCGATACGACAAAAATCCGAGGTTGTCCTCTAACTCCTTAAAACCCCGGTTTTTGTGATCCTATTAAACATTCGAAAGCGCCCGAATTCCTTCACGTTACCACGGAAATTGCTTCCGTACAATTGCTTTTGCAGTGATCGAATCAATCCGGTTTTTCTAAGAGCACATAAAACACAATCGATTCTACTCCCAAAGAATGGCCATTAATACAGAGGTTTGATTCTAATCAGTTATAATACAGAGCGAATGAAAAGATTACCAAGACTTTAAATCCAGTTTTTAAAATTGTTTGGTTCCCTCTCGATTCTTTGCGCCAGCAAAACACTCCTTCTGAACTTCGTCGAAGCGGTGCAAATAAATGCATTGAATACTTTCCTTATGAAAAAACATATGAGGAAGACGCACTGAAATCTGATGCAGCAAATAGTTCACCGATAAAATACCATCGTGGCACACACAGCAATTACGGGCCGATAAATTTGAAAATGTCCTTCTATAACAATCACATTTATTAATCCACTTTTTCCCTACTTCTCGCACATTCTAACTATATCTCCATTGATTTTCATTATGATCGTGACAACATTACGTCACCCTTCTCGATGCATTTGTAAAAATTACACGCGTGCGTTCCAGCAGAACGGACGCGCTTCAAAGTTTACCGGGTGGGATCGCGTCGTCACTAAAGAGTTTCTACCTGGAGACTCGGAAGGATCCAGGACGGCGGGATCCTTCTCCACGGCGCCGGCCACAAGTTTGCTCTCCACCGTCATACTGCACTTGATTATCGCTACAATCGTACATTGCACAAATCTCTGGGTTTATATGAGAGCATCCCCCTCTCTCACGCTAGCAACGACCCCCTCTCGAGATCAGCATACGGGACGTAGGCTACGCGCAATCACTAAAGATTTCGTTGACAATGGAGAGATTGTGTCAAGATTCCTGAATCGGCAACAAAGAGTTGAGAGGATTTTAATTCGCTTTACGATTGGATGGGTCTGGATGTCAAGTATCTGTCCCTAGACGAGCCTGCATACATGGAGAAGAGAAGTGCAGAACAGCCCATGCGAGGGAGGATGATCTAATCGGACAATTGCGATTACAGAGTCAAAAATGTCGAGAAGAAGGCTTTACATAAAATATGCAGATACATTCTTAATAAATCTAACACATGCGTGCTTGTATCCCGACTCGTATCGTACTCAAAATGCAATGGAATCGGAAAGAGAATACTTACAGACCCTCTTGGAGCTCTGTGGAAGAGTAAAATGGAGAAACGTGAGCACTGTTCAAATAGATATGCAATGACATTCTCCTGTGGGAAAATAACATAATCTTTGGTATCGCAAAGTCTCGAGTGCTGTATAGGATAGCCTGATTCGTATTTCTAGTTGGAGGGAAATTTGATTAGAGAGCTGTAATTGACTGCGTCAACTTCGTATTAGTATCTACGATGGAACAAGTAAAATCGATTAAAAACGCATGCAAAATAGTGACCCTCTCTCTCCACCGTATCGCTTCAGGAGAAACTCGGCATATGTATATACAATCGTTCCACGCCCCTCACCGACTTAGCTTGTCTCAGTGACCTCGAGAATTACTGGTTAAACACAGGAAGAAATCCCTGGAGAATACGATCGCTTCTGCCGAGAATTATTTTTGACCTTCTCAATCTCCCTTATTCGGCGCGAGGCTGTAATTAGATCAAGATAATGGTTAGCAATAGAGTTTCATTTTACACAGCCGAGAAGTCCCCTTCTCCTTCCTTCTCTTGGTCCGGACAGTTCTGAGCTTTTATCTCAAAACCGCAGTCTGTATCAAAAAATGTATAATATACATTTAAGACAGTATCTACAACGATCGATTTATTTATCGCATCCAATTGCGAAAAAAAAGGATTGCGAAATAAAAAATCATAGTGTCAGAACTTAATTCTTTACCCGAATAACTCATAGAGCCTAGCCAAGAACCTTCTGCGGGTCGCAACTGATGATCTGAAAATGTTAATTGATGGTATCCATGAAACTATAGCGCAGATGAAATGCACGATAACACCGCTAGTAATGATGACATCAACGACATCAAAGAAAGAATTCGTCAATTAACCACATTCATCGATTGTCCACATTTCCGATCTTACTTTACTAATAACCAGATCTAAATGTAAAAAAGAATCTTTAAAATAATACCATACTCCAATACAACCACCCACGATTACCTTAACGAACAATGCTTTATTTCTATTGATAAGGAGTACAATTATATAAAAAATACTCTATCTGTCGTTATTGCTATCTGTCGTACATATATTTATACAAGTCTGCACCCCTGGAATGAGGAACGAAACGTCTATAAATGAAATATAAAAATCGAAACCTTAAATAAACAAAATTGTAAGGCATAATTAAATCTTGCCAAGTACCGCTTATATAGTTCTGTGAGCTCCTGAAAGTAAACTATTAATGCACAAATGCTTTCTCAATTGTTTTCGGCCCCTTATCGTTAAAAGCCTGAAGATTTTCATGAGTCCCAGGATATGTATGTGCAGTATTCGATATTCAAGACTGAATATTAAAAATAAAATTGATTCTGAAAGTCGTTAGACGTCTTAAATATTGAAGGGCCGTACACTGATTTTCGCAGATCAATCTGCGTCAAAGGCGATCACCCACGATTGCGTAGATACAAACGGTGTAATCGATCTACCGATCGTTAAATTTTACGACGTTTTCTCATAGGAGAGTTTTCAACAATCTCTTCAGTTTCATTTTGCACTGTTTCAGACATTTCTGTCGGAGCATTAGACGCTCTTGTAGGTGTTGGACATAAATCCAATTCAGGTAACCTGTGATAACATCATCATGTCAAATAAAGGATTAGATCGTTGAAAAGCGTTTAAAAGTTAAAAAATTCGACCAATATTATTTTTAAAAAAATGTATAACTATTCAATTTCCACATAACACAAGTTTATAACGCTTTCCAACGAACATCAGGTAATTAAATACTTTTGATAATTCGTGCGACTCACTGAAAAGTGGCATCCCTCGTGGTCGGCGTTGGCGTTCGTTCATGTTGTAATTGAGCAGGACAAGTTACTGGCATTGATTGCTGATTGTTATCACGAGGCCGTGGAGCCACCTGTTGAGTCAACAACTTTTGCTGCTGTGAGGCGTAGCGTTTCAATGAATTAGCGACCTGCGCTTCGGGGGGTGGTCCATGCTTTTCATAGAACTTTCCCAAATCGACAAATGCGCATTTCGTGCAATTGAACGTTTTGTATATACCGACTAGGTAATCAGCCAGCTCGAACATGTTTGAGCGTAATGAAATAACTATGAATTGAGCGTTTTTCGTCCTTTCCTGTTAGACCAGAGCACTTTAGCGGATACTGAATCGTGAAACGAATGCGTGACAAGATCTTACTTTAAACGTACTTTTATGTAATTACCCACGATCGAGACGTTCTTGAAATCTAGCGCGGCGTCTATCTCGTCCATGAAGTAAAGAGGCGTTGGCTTAAAGTGGTGCAAAGCAAATACCAGAGCCAACGAACTGAGGGTCTTTTCACCGCCGCTTAAATTGCTTATATTTTTCCATGATTTTTTCGGTGGCCGTACGCTAAACAGAGTAAACAATTTATAGGCATTGTTTCGTTCTACTTTCTTTTATCCCATTTATGTACCTGAAAACTATTCCCTCGCTAAAAGGATCCAAGGAGTCAACCAGTTCTAATTCGGCGTCTCCACCTAGCGTGATCATCTGATACATTTCCTTCAATTTTCCGGTAATCATGGAAAATCCTGCTATGAATTCCTCGTATCTACGCCGCCTAGCGGTCTCATACGTTTTCCGAAGATCGTTTCTCTCGTTCGTAATTGCCTCCAATTCCGCTCCACGCCGCAAATATAATGCATCCTTTTCCTGATAGTCTTTAATGAGTTGCATATTGGGTAATTCACTGGGCAATCTGCAGGAATAACGATTTAGTTGTCAATGTTTTCATACTTTCCCAGTAACCGTTCGTCGATTATTTCTTAGATACACAGTTGAATGATGTTCCACCCCTGTTACCTCTCTTTCACATGTCGTAAGTTAGTCGCTACCACATCTCCATCTAGTTCCACAGTTTCATGTTCCGTTAATTCTTTTAATTCTTCACGAGCTTGATTTGGTATATCACGAAGCTTCAGAGCGGCTATCTACAAAGGACATAATATTTTCGTGAAAAGTTTATTGTAAAAAATACTATTAGTACCCGCATTCAAAGCTTATAATAAAGTTTACCCTTTGCGTATAATCTTCTCCTCGTTGTTTCAGTTCCTTCAATGCTTTATTAAAATCACTTATCTTCTGATCCAAATCAATTTTTAAAGCTTTCATTTTGGTCTCTCGGGTATGTAACGCATTAATTTGCTCTTTGAGAGATCCCATTGCCTCATCTCTCTCTACTAGCGCTTCTGTAGCTTCGCTCAATTCTGCCATTAGTCCCTTTGCTATCTGTTCTAAATCAGTTTTCTCCTGTTGTAAACTACGAAGTTTCTCCTTGCATTTCTCCACATCGCTTTCTAGAGTTTCAATGTGCTGTTCCGCCTTTTTCGTATTCCTAAAGTGTTTATTACGATGATATTTCTTAACAAATACATTTCCATGTAATTGTTAATAACGCTATGTCCATCAACTTAACGAATTAATCGAAAAAGAACTAGATATTACACTCATTATTAGTTACCTTTCAGCGGTCTTTATTCCAACTTGTAGCCTGATAACCTCCGCTTTGGCCTTTTCAATCGCTTTAGATATATTTGCAATTTTTGTTTGCTGTACCTTAACCCGATTACCGGACAATTCATCAATCTCTCGATTGAGAATTGCAACTTTGTCCGTAATAGACTTAGCATCTAATTCTGCCTTTTCCATATTCTTTCGCGCATTCTCAACAGCCGTCGTAAGTTTCTCAATTTGCGCTGGATCACAAACAGCCTTGGCAGCTTTATCCTCCTGCACTTTCAGCTGTGATCTCAAACCTGGTTCTTGTTCCTTGAGAGCCTGTAGTATTTTTTTTATTACGCACGAGATAACGCTTTAACATTAAAACTTATTTAACAAAATTAAGGTTCATTGGCTGTTAACATACTCGCATTTCAATAGTGTACTTTTCCTTATCCACTGTCATAGCATTCAAAGCAGTTGATAAAGTTTGAACTTGATTTTCTAAGGGCTGTTGCGCTGCCTTCAATCGATTGCATTCCTCGTAAACAATGTCTAAATCTTTTTGCAATTTGTCAACATCAGCGGCGGAAGGCTCACTTCTAACAACGCTTTGACCCATTCGACCTTTCACAACGGTTCGACCACCGCCGCTCATTGTTCCTGATTTCACATTAAAGATTAATTAAACCATCTCTTAAACGAAGAAACATATGCCAATACGTTATTAGGAATAATAAGCTAAACAGAGACATGATTCTGCGAACGTTACTCACCTGACAACTCTATTAGTTCTCCATTCAGAGTAACAACTCGATAGCGCTGAGCGCCATACGCAATTCGGGTGGCTTGGTCCAGATCATTAGCAACCAAAGTATTTTGTAATCCGTAATAAAAAGCCGGAAGAACTCTCCGATCTTCAACCTTGATTAGATCGAAAAGCCTGGGAACATTTTCCGGCGTACTGATTTTCTGATTACATTTTTCTACGAATCGTTGCTGTTTTTCTAACGGTATAAACGTCGCTCGACCGATATCGCGTTCGCGAAGAAACGCGATGCACGTTTTAGCAGTGTTCGCAGTATCTACGACAATGTTATCCAAAGGACCACAAGCCGTTGAAATTGCTACGTCATACTTAGCATCTATTGCACCGAGATCGCCCTGAAAGACAGCAAATAAGTCAATTTTGCGTTATAATTGCGTAGAAAAGAAAATGGTGTAATGATGAACTTACCAGTCTCCCCAAGATACCAGGTATATTGCCCTCGCGCTTTTGTTGCATAAGGGAATCTAACACTCTGTTTCTAGATCTACTAGCCTGCATGGTAGACCTCTGCTCTTCTACTCTGACTCTCATAGCCCTCAAACGAGTGCCGGCTTCGGCCTCCTGCTTCTTTACTTCGTCTAACTCCTGCTGAGCCTGTTGTAAGCTAGCTCGAGTACGCGGAATTTTAGCGTCAAAAGAAGCAAGTTGCTGCTTTCGCTCTGTTAACTTCTCCACGGTCACCTTCAATGACTCGCGCAATTCCTCAAGCTTTGCCTTTTCTTTTTCCTCCACCGAGGTGTGCAACTGCAGCTCGGACTCAGCTATATCAAATGTCGCCTTTGCTTCGTCTACATTTTTTCTCAACGATATCAATTCGGTTTCTAATTTCGTACGTTTTTTCAACAAAGGCTCAGTCTTTTCACGCAGACCGCTCATCAGAGTAGCTAAAGCGGCTTCTTCGCGCTCCCGTTCCGCAACGTGCTTTTCAGTTAACTTCTCGCACTCTTCTATATCCTTTGCATTTTTATCTGGAACTCTCGCCAGTTCCTCAACTTTAGCTCTTTCCTGCGAGATTGGAATATACATTCTATAAAACGTAAACTTACTCTCATGTACACGAACTATAAGAATTGAAAACTGAATCAATACTTACAGACTTCACGGAAGCCATATTAGCTTTTCGCCGCTTATTAGTCTCTACAAGCTCCGCAAATAATGCGTCATCCTTTTTCCTAATTTTTTCGTATTGTTCAGTAGCCTTGTCCTTTTTTTGCTGTATCTTATCCCATTTCTTACACTTTTCCTTAAGCTCTGTATTTTTTTCTTCCTTTTCCCTACGAACTACATTCATTTGTTCGACAAGGTCGGACAAATCCTTATCCACACTCTCTTTTTCTGTTTCCCGCTCGACTAGTTCCCGCTTCACTTCCAATCTAAATCATAAAATACTCGTCAGAAATGAGCTCTAAACATCTTCTATTGTAGTATCAAGCAAAGATCTTGATTGTATATATCCTTATCTACCTCTTGATGTGATACGACTGATGCAGCAATTTTGTTATAGTGTTCTCTAATTTTAGATATGCGACTGCTTCCTGCATAGGCTCCTCTAAGTCAGCCTTTTCCTTCTCCACTATGCGAAGACGATTCAACTTTTCTACTCTGCGTTCTGTCAATATTTCTACTTTTTCCGATAGCTTCTCCAAAGGCTCCTTATAACGTGCTGTGCCAATTATATCTTCCAGGTATTCTAACATGCCAGTATCATGTTCATTCTGTCCCTTAGGCTTCATCAATGCGATCTGCTCGACCTCTCCCTGTAAAAGAACACATGAATCACTATAAAGCCATTCCATTTAACTATAATAATTACAATTCCGCTTTTTCAAGCTCTCCTCATTTATAGCCAAGTACGTACCTGAAGAATCAGGAAACGATTGTGATCCAAATCAACACCGTGGGATCTTAAAAGCTTAGCAACTTCCTTAAATTGTACTTTCTTTCCATTTAGTTGATAAAAAGATGAGCTATCTTTGAATGCTGTCCTTGATATTATAAATTCGCTATTCGGAATAATGTCATAATCTGACCCTGCCTTAAAAAGTTAACTGACTTTAATATTGTAATTACAGTGAAATAATAACTTTTATCTTGTACATATACACAAATTTTTTTGATCAGTAACACATAGTGTTATTAATCACCTTGTCCACAATTTGTTGAAAATGCACCGAAACATTGCAGCTTTTGATTCCTGAGTGTTCCTTTGAGTCATGAATCAGCCCTGAGATCTTCTTTAGTCGAATTTTACTGGCTCGATATCCGAATACAAACAACATAGAATCTATTACATTGCTTTTACCACTACCATTTGGTCCAACTATTGCTGAGAAGCACTGTTGAATGAAGACTATTTAGCTCAAGAACGATGAATAAATAACGAGACGCCTCTAATTTTGCCCTTACCTTGTGAAAAGGGCCTACCACTTGTTTGCCTGCGTAGCTTTTAAAATTTTCATTCACTATTTTGGTTATTATCAACCTTGGTCCGTTAACGTCCACTTTGTCAATCGGTTTTGGCGGTGGTGGAATATAAATCTCTTCATCAATCCTTAAACCACCCTCCTCGTCGCTATCAAAGTTAATATTTCGTCCGGCGTCGACTTCCATCTGCTCTTCTTCCGGATCTTCGTTATTCTGACTTTTCCTGGCCATTCTGGAGCAAATAAAAATAAAAATTTATCTCTTCTAACAAGAATACATTAAAAAATAAAAGTAACGAATTCCAAGAGAAATTATAGAAAGTGCAAAACTTATTTTGAAGTCTAACCTAAAAACTCCTGACGGCGTTCGCGCGGTTTTTCAAAAAATGATAACCTCCGATATTACTACAAAACCGCATCCACTTCAAAATACACTGCACCCACTGTAACTTATTCGGGTCTCCATATATCTATTTCGTTAAAAATAATATAAAGAAGATTTCACATTTACACTTTCAAACACTCCGTAACGCGCCATAGCGGACCCACGCCGACGCTTCTACTCCGCGGCTTCGGGCACGGCGTCACTTGCAGCACCGCGATAAAATATTCCTTTTTAATTGATACTAAAATGTTTCACCCAGAATTTCATATCATAATGTAAGTAATGAATATGCAAGAATTAAGTAAAAATTATATTTCACCGTGGAATAACTAATATTCCTTTGTAAAACACAAAACTGAGTCCCTGAATTTCGAGTTGAATGCAGTTTAAATTGACGGTTGCAAAACTACTCGATCGATATAGCGACGCTCGTTCAAATGGCAGAATGTACCAATCCTCAATCAATTTTGAATAATATTACGATTCTAGCATATTTATATGGAATTCAACTTCTGAAATCTTTCCATTGATGTATTTTACAAAAATTATATAGCAATACAGGTACAAGTTAAACCAAATAAATTGGATATTTTAAAAAGAAAATCTAGCTCGTGAAACGATAACATCGATTTTACTGTAGCACAAGGCAGAATGAGATTGTAATTTTCCACACAAATGTCTTCCCTCGGGGGAACAATATTCCCCCGGTGGTAAAATAGGAGATATGGTATTTAGCGCCAATACAATTAAGAAAAATTAATAAGATATAATAATATGGGGGGGGGGGGCAGCTAATTACCTGCCCCCCACTATTTGGAGCCCGCCATTATCACAGAAAAGAGAAATTTATTTTATTTAATTACAAAAAGTACCCAATTGAAAATTGTAAGGTAGCGCCATCTTTTAACGGGTAGAAAAAGTTATATAAATGAACTGCTTCAATACGCACCGAACTTTGGAGGCTGTTTCTTCAGAGAATAAGCATTTTGCACTTTTGCTTCTGACCCCTTCATTTGGTTAGGCGGTCCCTTACAACATGATACAGGTAATAATCCCCCGCCGTCCTGCGGTCGGGGCGCGGGGGGTAGTATGGCGCATTATTTGATACCACGGCAGTAATCCAGGTAGTGCCCCATGACCCGCCGTCCCCCGACGCACCTTTCAGTGAGGCGAGACCGGCCGGCCCAAGAAGCATTTGGGTGCACCCACACCAAAAATAGAAATACTAATAAGATAGGGATAGAAATACTAATAAGTGAAACACGTATAATACAAGGCTCCGTGGCGCAACGGTAGCGCGTCTGTACTTGTTAGCTCCCCAATCTGAAACCGAGCTCTCAGTCAATTGCACTGAATTTACTTATCTCTTTACGATTGTACAGTATTGTATATTTACAGTTAATGTTCGCCCACCGAGTGCTGGAGTCGTCCAGCCATGTAGGCTCTTTCGTACCTGACAGTTTTGCCTTTCCCCCAAGTTCATTTGGACATTAGTAGGTTGTACGTTATTGTATAGCTCTGTACCTGATTGTAATGATGAAAAAAATGAACTTTAAAGAAAAAGAAACGTATGGAGTGCTGAGAGTTGTTCAGCCATGTATGTTATGTTTACTAATTAGAATGTTTAATATTTCCTCAAGTTCATTTGGGTTTTCTTTATATTGTACAAACTTTGTATATATACATTTGTTTTTGTTATGAGCAATAAATGAACTTTTTTAATTTAAAAAAACTGCAGATCAGAAGGTTGTGTATTCAAATCACGTCGGAGTCAATACCAAATTTTTTATTTCAATACTATATTCTGAAACATCAAATTGTAAGACAACCAAGAGTGCAAATCTCAAGATTCATGATAAATGCCGAAACCACTGTAAAACAGAAACAATTAGAGAAGAAACAAAGGTACATACTTCATGCTAAAAAAAACACGTATCTGTAATTCCGTGCTGCGAAAAAGCGTCACTCTCCTTGAGGACGCTATCAGCGTCCTTCAGCATCAAGAAGTGCGGGCGATAGGTAAATAAGCAGGTTCCAGGAAAATGAAATATGCGCATAGTTTATCTCTTTCATATATTTACTTCGTCATTATAAAAAGAAAACGCCTTATCTTACGACATATCTTACAAGACTAAAAGAGCAGTCAACAATATGATTGTATCGCAAAGATCGCAGGTTCCTCGCGCTCGCCTGCTTCTTTATCTCAATAATTAAATATATCACAAATAACGGACGTGCATAATATATGCCTGTGTTTCACGTCTGCGAAATTACGTATGGCAGAAAATTCGAGTCCCCGATATTCAGGAATTCTTCTTCAAGCCGGGACGGCCGACATCGAGCGCGTAAAAGATATTGCGAATGAATTAGAATGGGCGTGATAAAATCTTATCGTCGGAGGCTGACCCGACTGTCTGTAAAGTCTTCCCAAATCTAGCAGCCGGCTGCTTTATTCACCGAATTGCACAAAAATGACTGTCTATAATCTTAAAAGTGTTTACAATGCGTACCGTTATGCAGGCTTGAACAGAGCCCCTCCCTTCCTTCCGTAAACGCATCATAAAATCCCCAGGGTAGTCGCATCCCGTGGACACCCCTCATAAATCCTTTCCCCTTTCTAATCGCAAGTCTTTGTTCACAATAAACTCCATAGTGTATGGGTACCGTTGAAATTCCTAGCACGAAGTCTCTCGTCGGCCGATGAAAGCTCGACTCGCCGCTATAAAAAATGATTCTCCTACTCGCGATCAGCAAAAATGATCGCGAGAACGCAGAAAGGCACCTCGATCCTGGGAGTAAGAATTTTAAGATTACCGTAGGCGGGACAGATCGGATTTCCATCGGCGAAATTTCATCGAATGCAAGAATAAGGCCTCGGATCGGCGAGTGCTCCGTCTTGTACTAAATACAGGCGGCACGTGCGTGTGTATACTCGTGTATACACATCTGGTGCGTATTCTTAGCTACGTCGGGTGTCGACACGGGCGTGATTCCATCGTGACGACAGTGTGCCGTCGTGGTAACGGCAGCGCGCGTCACTCGTCGGCCCAGAGTTTGGTCCCATCGACCGTCTATCGTCGAGCTGCGACCCCTGTCCGTACGTCGATTCTCACCTGCGAAGAGAAGCAATGGGAGCATCGTCCGTGAGCCGATACGTACGGCAAATTTAGATCAATGAATCGTCATTTTCATTTCGTCCGATATTCTGATTAGAAATTCACTTTGCGCGCGATATACACGCACTGTGATAACTGAACGAGTGCAAATGCCGAGGGATCTTCGTAACGCGTACTCACCTCGCGTATGCGGGCGGTGGAGTGGGCGCAGTAGGTTCGCCGGATGCCAAACCGACCGATCCCGGAACGGAGTGCACGACGGGTGAGATACCGGTGTTATTGCTCGACCTTACAAACTGACCAGGATTCAGTTTGATAGCGTCATCGTAACTGGGCGGAGCGTCGGTCACCGCTTCGTAATCCGGCGGCTTCTGGCGCGAACCGCACGCCGGCTCGTCGATTGTGATCACGTGGATAGGATCGTCGATCTGTAAGCGAGATCGCGAGATAAGACCGAGGATGCGCCGAATGCAGCGTAGATCTTTCGCGCGATGCCGAGCAGGGTCTTAGAATACTGTATTGAACCTTCTTTTTAGAAGACTTCAAAGTCGGTATCCTATTTCATTCGATCTATTCGGCGAACATTCGCGCTTTTCCAAGGCACATAATTTCGTATTTTTTCACTTTATTCTGTGAACAATACGTATACTTGGGTAGAAAATTCTGTATATTTTAATTAAAAAAAAAGTGATACACTGTTCGCCTGCAGAATGACAGCCCCTCATACTCCGCTGTAAACGGGTTCCACGGTTGCCTTCCATTAGGCGTAGCTGATAATGCCAGGCGAATGGAGTAGGTACAACGGACTTTTTAAAGAGGTCATTACACATATACGTTCGATCGATGGATCCGCGGAAAGTACGAGCCAGGTGTACACAGAGATACACGTATATGCGCGTACCTAGATAGTTTATTTATAGACGAATCGCGACAAATATAGCATTCCACGTGTACTTCCAGGTGAATGACCTATGACTCGACCTATAATCGCCATCCACCACCCCTTCGCGCAATATCTGCTGCACCTATACGTTTCCTGTACACGGGTTACGATACATAAACGATAAGTCGACACGATCTAAAAATATTTCAAATGGACTGCTTGCGGATGTACTATAGATATTCCGGAAGAATATTACCACAGGCAGCTGTGACGTCGAGTTTAATGACGCACATTTATCGTATTAGGGGCGCTATGGAATATTAGCATTTTCATGTCTCGCGTCTTTAAAGTTTTTGCAATCATATGTTGTAATGTTCACAAAATAAGGTGAAAGCACGAAAAAAAGTTTCGACCAACTCACCTGAGCCGTAATGGGATGACTGGTGCGTGGCGCATGGGAACTCGGCCTGGACGGTGGCGTGTGGAGCCAGCAACACATGGCGGCACATATGAGGAGTGCTCCTGCGACTATGCAGGCCACCCCTATATATCGTACCGGTTCGACGTAATTTTCTGCGAGCCCCAGCCAGTTTATGAGCGCTCCCACGCACAGAAGGACCATGCCGTACCTGTACGGACGCTGAGATCGCCGTGACTCCTCCAGAGTCATGGCTGGAAAGAAACAATGAGTTGTATTAGTTGGTTTCAATCGTATAACCTATGCACTTTTAATCATAACCATTCTCTCTCTCTCTCTCTGACACAGAGAAAACCAATTAATTGAATCTACCGAAGATTACTTGAGTAATTATTTATTCATATCAATGAAATCTTTTAATACATCGATTAAATATCTCTTCCTTACAATCATGTGGAATAGTACACGGAAAAAAATTTTCCCCGTATTTTACCACAAACTTTGTAAATTTTACAATTTATTTTATTCCACGTAGGTATGTGATTATAGGGAAGAAATATTTCACTAATATATGAAAAAAAAAATCAAATTGATGTAAATAAATAATTACTTACGACCCCGCAAGTAATTATTAGTAGATCCAACAAATTCTCTCTCCCCTCTCCCCCCTCTCTCTCTCGCATAACCATCACTTTCTCATCGCTCGCACATCTGACTGTGAGAGAATCGTCATCGGAAGTTGATCACGGGCGACCCTTCCACGTGGAATCGAGCGCACGGAAGCGCGCGCCCCCGGTTCTACCAAAGGGAAAAGGGCGCGGTCTAAAGTACATCCCTTCCCGGAGACGAGAAGGGACACGTCCGACGAATGCGAGTCTTTGTTCTCCATCTGTCGCGTTGTAGGGATTGACGAGCAGTGGGGATAGCGTGATGACGAGAATTAGACGCGGTAAATAATGCGTCCCAGGAGAGCACTCGCGGGCGCACCCCCCGTTCCGGGGGTGGACGTACGACGGCGCCCCGTCTTATTTTCGTCAATTGGACGAACGCTCTCTTTCTTTCCCTCCCGCCTCTGCCCCCCGACCCACTTTCCTTTTATTTAACAACTCACTTGCGGTTATGCCGTACATAGGTGTAGCTATAACGAAGCCGCCGTATTGTTCTCGGCTCTCATTAAAAGTAGCTGCACCGCGACAATCGCGCCTCGTCGTCCACTTCCCTTCTTTCTTCTCCTTTCTCGCCGCCCCGTCGTTGGCTGCGACGGTTCCGAAGAGTTAACGCGACGAACTCGAGGAGCAACCGAGCTCCCTTTGCCGTACGAAGTGTGTCTACGCGCGCGCGGTGCAACTGAAAACGAACAGATAGAGCGATAGCGCGAACAACCTCGCGAATGGGATATAGGACGGCGTCGCCGTTCTTATCGCGCGGTATTCTTATATGTGGCAAAGCGAGCGTTTACGGCGGCGTACGTTCTTTATTTACACGTACGCGACGCGTATAGGAGGGGAGAGGGGCGGGGCTACACGTAGCGTGCACGCAAAAGTAATTATAATTTTGAAACGACACACTTGTGTACATGTATGTACCTACGCACGCTCGGAGGATTCAAGGTCGGGGAAGGCGGTCTAACGTGAGTATCGCGACAAGCCCCTTCCTCTCACGGTGCTCCGCTGTTATGTGGATCGTAACGCGTTATACATAGACGTCGTTAGCCTCGTGTAGACTTGGTTGTTCGATGCACGCTGCACTTTTAAATCGATGACGAGTGCAGCGAGCCTCGTCTATTTCGACCACGTCCTTCTCTCCCTCTTCCCAATTTTTCGCTAAGTCCTGAGGATCAACCGAGTTCAGTTACGCGCCCGACTCTATTCGATTTAGCGCAGAACGGGTGAGACGTGGTGGGTCGTAGATGCGCGCGGATACGCGGCACGGTTGCATCACCCGCGGGTGCAACACGGGCCGCGGTCGCGGAGAGTCGCGGTATCTCTATTTCTTTCCGTCCGACGGGTCGATACCTTCTATTTTTACGACGACTATAAACTGGTCGCTGATCTTAGTCATCCGAGCAACCGATCTGCACGGTAATAAACTGATAACGGTGAACGAAGAAGGACGAAGGAGATGACCGATACCGCAAGTGCGGAAGCTCGAACGATTTCGCGTTGTTGCGTAATCGACGCGTCACTCGCGTACATTTTACCCGTACACAGGCTTCGCAACCCTTATTTATTTCATTTTGGGGGAAATAGGGGAAATTTTGGCAAAACAAATGGGACAATTTTGTTTAAAAAAGGTTTCCCAGAAATTCGAAACACACACACACACACACACACACACACACACACACAAACACACACGTAACGGTTTTAAAAAACAACAATTTTTAAGATACATAATGAAACATCAATATTTATTCAGTGAATTGTGTGAAGGATGTTTCTGTAGATTACAAATTTATATCTTATATTGCGTAACTTAAATATGAGTATCGCAATCTGATTTAAGGAAAAGAGACCGTTTGTCAAATCGAGTTTCTGATAAGAAACATTAATTCGACTAAGTTATTATATTTTAAACGAAAAATTGATGCAGGTGGATAAAGTAAGTTATATTATTTTAACATAAAAAATTTGACGATTATGATCCGTTTCACCTAATCTGAATCGATGAAAATACAAATTCAGCTGAGAAGCTGAATAAGTGATTTTAGAGGGAAAAGTATAGGGGAAAGGGGGAAAAATCGCGAGTTTTAAGGTAAATAGGGGAAACTTCAAAAAATAGGGGCATAAAGGAGAATAGGAGACAGACAGTGAAGCCTGCGTACATTTTCGATGGTCTGATCAGGCGCTTTTCGCTTCGCTATCGAAATTCTAACGATATCCACAAAACGTATTTTCGACTCTAAGAATCCACCTGTACGGACAAAACGTATTCCTCGGAGCGACACGTTTCTATACGTCAGCGGTTGGTAGAAATTTCCCACCGCGATATACGAGCGGTGCGGGATGCGCCCGAGCGATACGCGAGTTTCAACATCTCGCGAGTTTAGCAACGTTTCCACGAGGTCGAGTAGCTGCGATGTATACGGGTATAAAAAATACTGTCGCTACACCGCGCGTGTACGAATTTGGGCATCAAATTTCAAGAGCGCGTGATAATTTAGGAGAGGCGCGCGGTGACGCTAGAAGAGATACGTAGAATTGCAAAATCCTCGATGCCTCTATAAAGCCGGGTTGACACTGCGCGAAAATTGCCGCGGGTATTCGCGCGAGTCGTGTCTCCCCTCTTTTTCTCGCGTTCCCTCTTCTCACTCACTCTCTCTTTTTCGCGAAACAGTTTCGCGCATGGGAATCAGGCTTAACGTGCATAGAAAAAATAAATCGTAGCATTTACAAAGTTTGTGGTAAATTTCAGGACAAGGTCAATTCATTGTTACGATAACTCTACAATTTTAGTAAAAATTACAGCAACGCTTGCAACTTCTACAAGTTTTACTATAATTTTTATTAAAATTGTAATTATCACGTAACAATAAGTGGCCTTGTCCCGAAATTTACCACAATTTTACAAATGCTACGATTAATTTTTTCCCATCTATAATTTTTACTAAATTTGTAATTATCGTAACAATAAGTCGGCCTCGTCCCAAAATTTACCACAAACTTTGCAAATGCCACGATTAATTTTTTTCCGTGTATAATTTTTACTAAAATTGCAGTTATCATAACAATAAGTTGGCCTTGTCCCGAAATTTCCCTCGAACTTTGCAAATGCTAATATACAATTTATTTATTCCGTGTGGAAACCACGCGGGACAATCAGTCGAACAGCCGAATACCGGGTCTTACCGTCTGATATTGACAAAGGAATCGTGCGAGTGCGAGTGACAACACAGCTGAATATATAAGAGCCTCTTTGTCGCACATTTTCCGTCCTTCTCGAACTTGTTCAGTTAGAGTGTGCGACAGAGAAACTCTTATATGTTCACCAGGGTTAATCTGCGTTCTCACTCGACTCACACGATTCCTATGTCAATATCAGACGGTAAGACCTCGTAGTGTCTCGACGATTCGCCCGCTATAATATAGGTAATAGCTGCAGCGCGAAGCCCCGGTGCGCTTCGAGACTCAATCAAGGGAATCGTCGCGAGCGATTGAACTGATCCGCGCGCCCGGTAAATTTCTCCCGGCGTGAGGAATCGAGCACACCGCGGCAATTCCTTCAAACGGTTATATTCCCTCGGCCGTAAAAATCACGACGCCCCCGCCCGCGAGGATCGATCGTTCCGATTCGCTTCCTTTTGCGAAATCAACGACGAAGGTATACATACACTAAGCGAATTTCTACAGGAACGCGGCTAACGCGCAGCTGTGTACATCCCGTCGTGGATGCAAGCGGCGCACACGTCCATACGATTTCCCGTTAGATGCGGCCGAACCGTGGCGAATAAGTCTGTACGCTCGATTATTTCCCTTCTCCTTTATCCCTCTCATTGTGTTCGTTTTCTACGCTACACAGAGAGAAAGAATTAGTTGGATCCACTGAAAATTACTTGCGGGATCGCCAGTAATTATCTACTTATATCGATAAAATGTTTAATACATTAATTACATATCTCTTCCTTACAATCATATGGAAATAGTATGTGACAGCAAGGAAGAAATATCTAATTAACACATGAGAAATAAAAGGTTTAATCGGTGTAAAGAATAATATTGTTTAGGACCCCGCAAATAATTTTTAGTAGATCCAATTAATTGTTTTCCCCTGTGTACATCCATATTCGCGTCCGACGCAGCGCTCGTTCGCAAAAAGTCGATACGCGGGAGAGACTTCGAAATTAGCGGGTCTCGCCTCGACCGATTTTACGCGGTGTACGTAGGTTTAAAAAACCAGCAACCACGCCGAGACGAGCAAAAGACCCCGCTTAGCGCTCGTGTGCCCAGCGGTCCTCGACGCCCGATGGAACAATTATATATTGCAAATCCTATTGTGTACTCCGCACGCCAAGCCGCGCCGCGTCACGCGACACACACGTACTGGGGTCGTAACTAACGCGGGTTCCAGAAAAAAAAAAGCTTGTGAATAATTCGGCGACTCGATAGCCGCGGTCAAGTTCTCGCGACAATTTATCGCGCCGCGCGCGATCGACGCCGCTCGACTCCTTGCTCGTGACTGCCCGCCGAGGCACAAAACCCGCGCGAGCACATCGATCGTGCTCATCGATCTCGCGAACTCAGCGAGTCGAGAATACAATACGCGACGTCACGCACGGGGGAGCGTTTAAAAACCGAGCGTTTTCCAAAACGTCGAGTCTGTACGTCTATAAGATATCGGAGAAAATAAGAATTCCCATCGAAGGACCAGAATCGCCGAGCGCCGTGCGATTTAAGACCGCTAGACGCGTCCCGAATAGCGTATCTCGTCGAGACGTGGCTCTGTACTCGACGTACAGTCCAAACCCTCGTAACGTCACCCGCGCGCGCGAGGATTTATCGCGACTTTATCGCTCCACCGGACGGGGACCGGCGATCACGCCAGTCTCGTAGAGGTCGTTCCACGCGAACCTCCACGAGTAGAGCGCGGTGGTAAGATGCGAGTAAATCGCGCGTAGGGAAAATGAAAAATCGATGTACCGAGCATGGGTCTAGCATTTCCTACACGGAAAAAAATGATGTTGCAGTCTTAGCAAAACTGGGTTTTACCGAGAACTCTTGTTGCTATCGCGATAAAAATATTATCTGTGGCCGTGAAAGATATGTTCAATAGTAGTCAAACTATTTGCTGGGATAGCAAACATTTTTGCGGAAAAAACTTCACTGTGATTGCAGTTATATTTACTATTATTAGACATATCTTTTGCTGTCGTATAGATAATATTTCTGCCACGACAATAAGTTTTCAGCAAAACCCAGTTTTGCTAGGACTGCACAATCATTTTTGTCCATGTCAGAAGTTCGATTGTAATACATTTTTTTCCCGAGAAATTTTTATCACGTTTCGCCTCTAACAGCGCCGCTTTCTGCCGGATCGCGACATCGCTAAACTGTTTAACGAATCTACTGGTTGTCTCGATGAGGCAAGTGATAAATACTCATCTCACACGCGCCTCCCGTTGTCGCGACGACGTCACAGAGCGAAGCACCGCGTGCACGAGGATCGCGAGGATCACACCGGACGGTTAATTCACTCTACGCCGGGCATTCTCAACGCGACAAATAATTCGAGCCGATAAGGCATCGGACACGCAATTCAGAGAATTAGCGAGCACGTTCAAACGACAAAGTCGTGCCTCCGCTTAAACTGAGCCGCGCATTAAAAACCGCCTCGCCCTACGTCGCTCCGAATTCGGTCAGGTAAACACACCGTGGCTTCTGCACGCGAAATACTATTTTCCGGGGGATTCCCAAAACCGCTCTCCATGTGCGTACGCGTACCGGATATTATAATACTTCCGAGACCGAATTGCAATTTCACGCGCGGCTCAGGTCCGTTGACCCTCTTCGCTGCACCGGGAAGCGCGTATTCAGCGAGTATCGAAACGCAAAATTTCTCGGAATTTTGAGCACGTACCCCGTAGAACCTCGCAAATCGACAAGTGGTTGGAAAATTTGAATACAAATTCATTTTCAATTTTATGGGAATGGGGATCTACTGTTACAATCATGCAAATGAAAGTATCAAAAATAGTTAAAATAGGCGTTTGATAAAATCGATAATTTCGAAAAAAAAAAAAAAAAAGTTTATGAGAACGAGGACAACAGTGTCGAAGAGATACGAAGGGAGAGAAGAAAAAATGAAAGCAACAAAGCCACGAATGAGACGGATCCGTGTCGAAACGCGAAAACTATTTACAACGTACCACCGTAGGCTCCGTGAACCAAATTCCCCGATCTCTCTTCGACTACCCAAATCACTGAAAATACACCGCACTGGTGAAATTCGGTTATCCAATTTCCCCCGACGGTACAAAATCGATTCCCTCCGATCTTGGCTAAAACGATTTCCAAGCGGGAGCACCAGTGGTAGCCAGCATCGCGTACCAAATTGAGAAAGAGGCGAGGAGAGTGCTCAAAGGCGGGACGAGAAAGAGACCGTCGAAGAGTTCTGCCCGCGAGATTGCCCCATTGTTCCTCCTAGCGATTTCTACATGATTTCTACTTTTCGATACGAGCGATGATTCAGACGGCAGACTCGAGCGCGCCGGACACGATTGAGCGCCGTGCCGTTCCTATTGAAAAGATCCCACAGATGATTTTTATAGGAATCTCTGATGTGCTTTTGACACAACAATTCCAAATATCCACTAGAAAAGTTTGAGAAGGACGAATAAAAATTCATTGGAATTTATGTGTATCTGAGATGATTAATAGGGATTTACCGAATTTTATATGATCCTGTAAAAACAAGTAGAATCCCATAAAGGAAATAAAGACCTGTACACGTCTTTAATTATTAATAGAACGTTACGAGATGTTATTTTTGACTTTACAGATACACATGAAATCCAATACCTACATTGTTATTCTTCCCTCTCAGATTTTTATTAGTGATTATCCATGATATTTTTTGAATAGGTAGGCGATGCAAAGGATCGAAGGAAATTTTTCGAGAAATGTCGAAATATCTGAAAATTTGCGAGAGAAAATAATGTTTTCGCGCGTAAAATTGCCAATATTTTATATTTCCTTCGAAATATCGACATAATAATCGCAATTTTCGTAATCAGCGTGAAAAAATATACAAGGCAAAATGGCCGAGCGATCGATTCCAGAGATTTCGATTTTTGGCAAAATCTCAAGGAATCGCCGGAACCGGTCATTGGTCCGAATGAATTGTTGACGAACAAAAAGTATCTAGGCGAGCAATGTTTCTGTGATTGGGTCACATTCTCAAAAAGTCCTCCGACTCTCAGTCTCGTGATCAGTTCGCCAACTTAGTAGATCAATGCCATCGCGATTGTTCGTGACGTGACATAAGCAAAGACGGCTAAAAAGTAGCGAGTTGCCGGCAATGCGAACGAAAGTAACCAATATATTTACGGGTCAACGATAATTATATATGTTTACCATATGAGGCTAAACTTACTCGCCAGGAAAGAAACTCGAATCACTATTATCTCATTATCAATGAATGTTTGGCCTATATCGATATAAGACTTTATTGTAGATAGAAACGTCATCTTCAAAAGAGTGCTATACGAATATGAGCCAAAAGCTCATAGGTTGTGAGATAATAGTGATTCGAGTTTCTTTCCTGGCGAATAAGTTTAGCTTCACATTGTACACGCATGTTCGATCATCAGCAACTTTGTATATTTCTTACAATTTCGTAAAATTCCATAGATGTCCATCGATTCCTGAATTTGGATGTAACAGAAACGTGGTACGCACCGAGAAAAAAAAATCCTCCCCGGGGCGTACCGTTTCTTTCGCGTACCTTCGCACGTCGAGCACGCGCGCGCCGCGTCGGCGGTGTATCGATTTCTGACCGCAACGATCGTGACCTCTCTTTCTCTCGTGCGAGAAAATGGTACGCACATTTGCATCTCATCGATCGCCTTGCCGCGCGCGTGTCGCTGCAGCGAAGAACCAGCGCAAAGAGCGCGTTTTCCGAGCGAACCGACACCGCATCCAGCCGCGTTACGCCGCGTCTTACATCAACCGGCCACGGTAACAGTCGGTTGCATGGCTTAACCTTCACCCGGATTCGCACACCGCCATCGTCGTCGAACACCGACGCCGCAGCCGCCTCGGTCGCGCGAGTGGAGCGACGTCGACGCCAACGACGATGGATTATCTTCGGCGATCCGGCGCGGGCTTCGAAAGCTCTCCTCGGTGTAAATTTAATAAATCCGACCTCGACACCTTCGCCCCGCGGGGATTTCCCTCTCGCTTCACGAAAACACGGCCGTCGCTCCGCGAAAACACGCGTGCGCCGTCGGATTTACCGCGTACGCGCCCCCGCGGCAAATTAGCAGCGTTGAATTTCATTGAAAACCCAGATAAATATGTAGGGTGATCGCCTCGTTCCGCGCGTCACAGATACCGCCTGCGATATCGCGCCTCTCTCGCGCGGATTCGATACGAAAACACGCGAGCTAAACGCAGTGGTCGACCGTGATCCCCCTCCCACAGTCGTTACGATTTCCGCGCGCGCTACTGGTGCAATCTGTCGCTGCTCGTGACGCGTGGCCCTTCGAATTGTACGGAGAAAAGATAAGAGTTCTATGGTGGCTCTGATATCGTGCGATTGTCGCGAGCAAATCTCTCGCCGCTCTGATTGACCTTGTCGTGCGAGTCTCAATGTACGTATACATACACATGTGTAACTGGAATATTGAATAAGACGCGACGGCCGTGGCTTGACACTTTTCGGCTGGATCGTCTCGCGAGGAATACACCGACAGAAATAATTGCTCGTATCAAGAAAATATTTCTTGAACCAAGAACACAAGATCTTAAAATTTTTAAGAATATAAATTCTTGATCGAAGAATATATATTCTTGATTCAAAAGTACCTCAGTTGGAATAGAGAAATTCCTGTGTGAAACAAAAAACAATTATTCAAGAGCCTATCAAATATTTCCTTGCACGAAGAAAACCACACAGAGGAAAAGAATTAGTTGGATCTACTGAAAATTACTTGCGGGGTCGCAAGTAATCATTTACTTACATCAATTAATTTTTTTATATCAATTGAATATCTAATTGATGTAAATAAACAATTACTTGCGACCCCGTAAGTAATCTTTAGTACATCCAACTATTACTTTTTCTCCGTGCATGGCTTGATCCTGGAATTATTTAATGTTTTTCATTGAAGAAAATATTTTGTTTTGGCACCAGCAATTATTTCTCTCAGTGTAGAAGACGGGGCTTCTACGGCGGTAGATACGACATAACGAGAGTCCGATGAACGTCTTTCGTCATGCGATTCCACAAGTGCAACTTCACCACCGTACAGCGAGTCTCCAATGAGTCTGTAACAGTGATACACGTCTTCCAGATGGATCAGGTTCGAATGAACCCTGCGTTAGTCTGGTGAAACAATGTAATGTGAAAATTGCATTTAGTTGGGGTCTGTCAGACCCCGGCAGACTAACGGAGGGTTAAATAAAGGAATTTTCGCGTTTGATGGTGGCCGATGGGTCTGCCGGCGGGTGGTGTGCGCAACCCGAGGCTGCTTTTCGCGTAATCCGAGAATTAAACGCCTCCAACGCGGCAGGTTGTCGATCGGACGCGCGCGATTAGATAACGCGGGCGCATCTGGGCACTCGGGTTCTTATCCGTCCCGTCCGGTTCCGGGGGAGGCCCGTCGCGACTGCACGCCTTCGTGGAACTCTTCTTCACGTAGGTACGTGCGAGTCGGCGCGTCGGGGGAACCGGCCGTTCCTCTTGTGTAACTCGCCGGCAAAGAAACCTCGCATCGGGAAGTCTCCTCGTTTTGCTACCAAAATTCAGAGAAAAGGAATCGCACACAAAGTGTGCCGGGCGCGCACGCCGCATGTGATTGTAAAACGGTGAACGGTTTCAAGAAAACAGAGCAAAATGCCCTTCCCGAACGAACTGGACCCTGCTGTCGGCACGGAACCCGTCTTGCGCCGAGCAGAGCTGTGCAGGACGACCTCGTCGAGCGGGTTTCGATGCCGAAGCACGAGCGGATTCGGCGTTGTCGCGATTCCAGGCGGCGTCGATCGACGAATCTAAGTGGACAACTAAATTGTACGTGTGTACTACGAACCAAGAAACGATCCCCGCCCGTAGACCTGGCCCTCGTAACCGTCCATCCGTCTACCATCGGCAAGGAGCTTCGCCGGAACTCTGCCGATGCCACGCGGTCTCCGAAGCGCTCTCGAGTTATGTCCCAGACTTGAAAATTGTACGCGCACGCTAGGGGGATGCCGATTGCAGGGCTCCCATCCAGTTAGATATTCAAAAATAGTGAATTCAAATGGTTCCTTATTTTGAAAAAAAAAAAAAAATCAATTTTTCATCATCAGACATTATGAAGGGATACAAAAATCGGTCTAATGGTGTTTGTAATAAATTTGGTTGAGTTTTGAAGAAATAATATTTTTTGAAAGGAAGTGTTTCAAATTTGTAATAGATATAATTTAATTTCATAAGAACGCAAGGAAATTGTGAAGTATGGAAGATAATAAATTTGATTATTCTTTAACGAACATTATACCTCAACAAACCTTTACTACAAGTAACACGCGTAACGATACAGACTACTAGTCACGCGCCATCGTAACGATTTACAGAATCGGGGCACTCTGATAGCGTGACCACCTCAACACTGAAAATTCACATGAATTGTTGCAGTGTTTCAGCGACAGGAAGGTATCGGGAAATTATTTGACGAACGAATATGAAATTTTAAAAATATTTACTTAAAAATAACAATGACTTTCTACTGACTTGATTGAAAAAAATGACTCAATAGGAGACCTTTGATTGGGAGTGTGAAAAGCGAAACCGAAGAAGCTTGATATGTGCTTGAAGTTCCGAAAGTTTATTTGAACGAAAATTTCGATTTTAAAAGACCATGGTTTCTATTGAGTTTATAGATTACTCTATTTTCGATAGTCACCCAGTTTGTAAAAATTTGTCTGCAGGTCTAGTAATCAATAACTCAACATGGGCCATGATGATCTCTTGAAGTTAATACTTTTCGTTCAAATAAAAGTTCGGAACTTCAGGTGCATAGAAGGACCGGCAGCGTTTCCAAATCCCTCCATCAGCGCCGAATCGGAGGCACCAAATACACCGAGGAGGGTCGCAGAGGCTAGGCGGCGCACGAGCGATCGTGACCTTCCTCTCGCAATCGCGCGGCGCGACCAGCAGCGGGAAAGAGGCGTTCGCGAGATATCGCGGTGATAACGACGCGCGATGTGCGAACAAGTCGGATTCCTATCCGCGCAGGTACGCACCGGTTTTCCGTGCAACCACCGGCCGGGCGTATCCGGCACGTGATCGCAAAAAAAAACCGGGATCGAGCACGTGCTCCTATTCCGCGTAGCGTCGATGACGTGTGGAATTCCTCGCGACAATGGAAACCCCGATCGAGGCTTCGCGTGCAGTCGCCTTGCGACGATTCCAATTACGATAGACCGCGTCGATTGGAACGTCTCACGCCGAAAGCGCGAGAATCGTGGGAACGCCGAGCCTTCTTCCGACGGGCGAAGAGCGCCGTCGGCACCGTGGGTGCGATCGCCCACGTTTTCCACGTTTCTCTCGACCCCCCGTAACCATTGTTCCGTTTGGCACGACACACCCACTCGATCGACGTCTCCCACTACGAAAATCACGGCCGAAGAGCCTACGCGCGCTGCGCGTACATACTGTGCCGTGCAACAACAAAAAGGAACAGTCCGCGGTCGACCTTCCACGTGCGCGATGCTTTCCTTTCCTTCCAGACTCTGACGAGAACGCGCGCGGAGAGAACGTTCGCTTCGGAAGACCTCCGCTCGCGGGAGCGCAACGTACCTGAACCAATCGTCGCGGCCGGGTCTGTCAGTTTGCCAGGGATTTGTAACTCTTCGGATCCGACACTGACACCTCGTCGTTCACGCGAAATTTTTGTTAAGCGGTTCTCTTATTCCTCCGCCTTTGGTTCACTGTTGAGCGAATTTTTCATCGCACGAGTGCGGTCTCTCGCGACGAACTAATAGCACAGCTCCTACCCGTACGGCGGACTCCGCGCAACTGGCAAGACAGCGCGCCAAGCGAGACTGGTCCGACCAACAGACTTGATCCGACCTGTTCTACCCCTCCACCACGGCGGCTCCTACTCACACACCTATAAGCGGTTGTCGTCCGTGTAATACCGCTAGGTACGCTTATATCAGGTGAGATTCTACCTACACCTGCTCTTTCGGTACATGCCGGTGTACTTACCGTATATATATATGTCTAAGGATATTGTGGAATCTATCGGTCCTTCGCCTCTTACTTGTCCCGCAAGTTGCGAGTTTTTAACTAATATATATATATATATATATATATATATATATATATATATTATATGTATATATTTCGCATTCTTCTCCCGGGAACGTAAACACGACATAAATTAAATTGCCCGACGAAGACCTCGCGCGACACAAAACGGGTATATTATTTTTATACTACGTTTTCATCGTATGCTAAATCCGACGGGATCGAGTCTGTGTAATTGGTCACATCTGTTTTTAAAAATAGCGCGTGAACGGTTAATTCTCTTTAAAATTCTGAAAATAACGCGATGGAAACGACACAGCAGACGGTTGAAGAGATTCGTTATTACGGCGATTCTTTTCGAAAGGGCTGAGTTTGCGAAATCCTTCTGTGGATTTCAACGGGGATCCTCTCTACGAATTTTATACACACTTATCGATACTCCGCGTTTTTTATCTGCTCGTGTGCGGTTCGTTGTTTTTAGATCGCCGACCGGCGCGTAACCCAGTTTGTTCGTCGACCTACACTCTAAATTCTACCGTTAATGAGAGAAAATGCACTTTCTTACCCACCGAAATCGTTGACACCTCAACGAACTGGAAAAATTGTACCCTGACAAATTGAACACTCTTATACAATGTATATCAAGGTACATACTTATATCCTAAATAACAATTTGTACCGCGATGGCAAATCCGCGTCGTACATTTCTGAACGCACACGCGTGATGGTGCAGTGTGCCGCACCCGCGTCTTGGATATCGGAATACGACACCATTGTTCCCGCGGCGGATAAATTTCGCAAACTCGAGACATGTGACTGCGCACACTGCACCGTGTATGCAGTCGTCACGTTCGAATTCTTATCCGAGAGGTTACATTTGATAAACGTATAAAATAATCGCAAAAAGTCCAATTTCCGAGGATTTGAGGATGATATGCAAATTTTCTCATCTTATCTAATCTTATATCCTTCATGTGTACTCACATTCGGATCTCCCGGCACCGGTGAGCTCGTGGAACCGTTCCGCCCATGGAAACATGTCTCTTTCTTCTCCGTTTCGTCGTACGTGCGATTTTCCGATCCGTGCAGTGACCAGTAACTACCGGTACGCGTTTTGCGACGATGAAACACCTCGCTCTTTCTCGCGCACCGCGGAGTGTAATGCGCCTCGTGTAGGTACGTGTACTTACTTCGTCGACACACTCACCTCGCAAGAGCTTCATTTAGGACGCGGGTACAATCAGCTTCGCGACGAGATGAGATCTATTTATACCGTCTATCTCAAGAACGGCGACGCTTTTGCGCGATCTCGTCGCGCGATTGTTTGCTCGCGCGCACCTGGTATAGTAAATAAAGGATCGGAGAACGAATGGCAAACGGCGGTGTCGGAGGCGCCATTCGCGGATGTTATCACGCGCCGCTTTGTCCGTCAATCACCGATCGTCTCTGTTATTTCTCGCGCGACCGATTTCCCACGTGCGAGTAGTTAGGCGCAGAGCGAGGCGTCGCGACGGAGGAACGCGATGTACACCGCGCGTATCGGCGAGCGAGCTACCGGTATCTACCGTTGTCCTGGCGAGTTATAGCGTAAATAAAGTAATAAAAATTAAGTTAAATATAGAAATAATCGATGCCACATACCGGTATCGATATTCCGGCTCCCACTACCGCTAATGTCGTCGGAATTACGAAATTCGCGCGCACGAGTCTTCGCAATTTTGACGGAAAGTTCGAGAGGAGCCTATTCTACGTCGTATTAATATTCACGCATCGCATTATCGCAGAGACAGTCTGCGTAAAACCTAGGCGACCTTTCTCGCCTGGGTGGGCAAGTGTTGGGTCGCGAAATTAACGCATCCTCGGTAATTTCGTCATTCATCGTCCGTCAGAGTTGACCGTATGCGTGTATCAGGTGTGCGCAGGTGCTCAGACTTTTCCGCTTCAAGAATTCCACTCGACGAGCCTCGAGTACGCTTCGTCGCAGCGCCTCGTGCGCGCGAGGATACGCCTCATCATTTGGTGTATTACGAACAAAACGTCACCACGGTGTGCACGCGTCTGCGCCAGTTTAATCGCAGTTGC
>OY783196.1:6413138-6664311 GCA_963678675.1 Xiphydria camelus
CGTAGTACCTGCGCGAGAAGCCCGGTTAGAAGCGGGGTATTACTACTGTCGCGAGAAATACCTACACATAAGGCACACTTACTCGCCAGGAAAAAAACTTTAATCGCTATTATCTCACTACTTATAAGCTTTTGGCTTATATTTGTATAATACATTTTTGGAGATTACGCTTCGATCTACAATAAAGTCTTATATCGATGCAGGCCAAAAATTCATCGATAATGAGATAATAGTGATTGAAGCTTTTTTCCAGGCGAGTAAGTTTAACCTCACATGGGGTAGATCTCGCGAAGAATTAGAATTCACCCCATTTCGGCCGGATAAACAGTCGATCAAGATAGTCCGTATATCTATAGCGATCGAAGAGATTCGTCACCCCGAAGGCGTTCGCGGCTCCGAGACGAGGGGCTTCTCAGCGACTGTATCAATTCGCATTCTGCCCACCCTCCCCCATTCGCGCGCGTATCCCAATTCCGACGCGCGAGTACCCGAAAACTCTTAAGCGTATACCTCAGCGCCGAGATACGAAAGCCGCGCGTGTGGCCGAGGGGCTCTTCGGAGCCCCCCTCTCCTCCTTTAGGGGAAGAGAGGTATACATCCGTGAAGTACGCGCGCGTCTTACATATGCCACGGTACGCGACAAAGGGGGCCCCCCCGGTGAATTTGATTGATCGTCACCGGGTGACACACACGCGAAGCGAGGCGTGCCCTGGAAAGGAAAGAGGACGCGGAACGGACGGAGCGAGACCGGGGGATCGACCACCGCCGGTTGTGCCTCGGGTGCAAATGATCCGGAAAATCCGAACCATGCGTTTCTCGTTGCACTCGAGCGTCGACGCTCGTTCCGATCTGGGGAGTCGCGAACGGAGGTTCTCGCGCGCGCGCGCGTGCTGCCGCGGCTTCACTCGGGGATGTAACGATACGACTGCGTCGTTTCCGTTGCTCGGGTCGTAAGGTTCGCCCGCGGCGTGAGTACAGTCGTGTCCGGCCGTGGAAACGTACGAGTATTTTCCGCAACATCGCGTCCGTGAATGCGTTATTTGAGCTAAAGAACTTCTTTTCCACTTTTCTGCTCTGCCCGCGTAAAAAAAGACATGTCTGAAGTATAGCAAAAATATGGGTAGAGTGGAACCAAAAAAGTACAGCTACAGATCGTATCCCAGAGACTGGACTGAAAAGCTGAAAAGCTGGAAAATTTTGTTTTTTTTTTCTCGAAATTGTGGTGAGTAAGCTTTGCTTTTTCTCTGGCCGAAAGTCTGGAATACGATTCTTAGACATATTTTTTTAATTCAACTATCCCAGACCGTCATACTTTAGCCAACATTTTTTTATGCGAGTGCATCACATGAGGCTAAACTTACTCGCCAGGAAAGAAAATTCAATCACTATTATCTCATTATCTATGAGCTGTTGGCTCATATTTGTATAATACTTTTTTAAAGATTACCTTTTTATTTACAATAAAGTCTTATACGATACAGGCAAAAAGTTCATCGATAATAAGATAATAGTGATTGAAGTTTCTTTCTTGGCGAGTAAGTTTAGCCTTATATGGTATATGATCCGTGTGTGGGGATCGAGATGACGATATCTTCAAATACAGCAATTTCTCCTTCGCCCGTTATCACGCACGACCTCCGTCGCCGCACTGCTCCCCGAGGTACGACTGGAATTCCCGCTTTTTCCTCTCCTTAATTCCCCCCTCGTATCTTTCCCGCGAAAGCGAGCAAGGAAAGGGAAAAATTGCCGCTCGCCCTTTTGGAGAGGCGAAGTCCTCCCCCCGGGATCTCCCTACAGCCGCGATAATGGGTAATTATGTGCGCGACGACCTCCTCGCCGGGCTTAAGGGGCAGGGGGGGGGGGGGTCGCGTGCCAGTTTTCGTCGGCTGTACGACGCTATTTGAATCCAGAAAATATGTAAATCCGGTGTTTATAAAGCCATAGATCAAGCTGCTCGGTATCGCTGCTCCTCTGCCGTGGCAGCAGCGCCGGGGCAGGCTCTGCCAGCGCGGCGCCCGGTGACGGGTCTCCCGCGTATGGGTCGCGCACGTACACGCGTACGCGAGCGTGCCGCGTCTACGCGGTGCCGTATAGGCGATGCCTCGCGGACTTCCGCGCGGGCGAGCTCGTATACGGGGTACAAAACACCTTGCACATAGCGCCCATAGGGTCGAGAACGCGAAGGAAAGGGAGAAAAGAGGCGAGCGAACCGAGATGGGGTAGGATCGAATCTGCATGCCAAACCCATTTCCTGCGCGCCGCAACCGAGCGGACTTCTCTTCCTCCGAGCGTGTGCCGCCGCCTCCCCGTTATCGACGCTCGACGGCCTCCTTTGAGAGGCATGGAATTTACTTTGTTCGCCGATCGATCGCACCGCAATCCGATCGGGACTGTATATCGGCTCTCTCGGGGCTACCGCTGGTGGGCGCGACGTACGAAGGCGGGAGTGGGTACGCGAAGCGTAAAAGGAGGGGTGAAATTACGAGTATTTCATTGTCGGTTCTTGGATACCTACGATAAGATGATCGTGTTAGTTTGGAGAGGTTTATCTACGGGCCACACTCGGTATACGGAGAAAATTGAGTACATTGAGAAAAAATTTGCTTCATCGAAATAAACATGCTTTTGGATAGTCCCGAGAGCACATTTATTCGATTCGAATGAATATCGATTTGATCCAAATAATATTGAATTAAATCGATAATATTTAATGCGTTCAATTGATATTCATTCTAATCGAACAAATATGCTCTCAGGGGACTATTCAAAAATATATTTACTTCGATCGAACGAATTTTTTTTGTCAGTATAGTAACGATTACTATTGCAGAATAGTGAATAGGTGACAGCTTCGACAATATCGTGCTGAATAAGTAATCCGTAGAACAGTAATTATAACTATCGATCATTACTGTGCTGTAGATTATTCAATGCGATATTGTCGAAGCTATCACCTACTTACTATTCTTGCATTCAATTTTCCACGCTGAGAGAAAAAGTCTAGTTGAATGCGAGCCTAATAGAAAAATTTATCAGAGATAAATAGGAATTTGTGTTCACATAAAAAAAAAGTCTATTTGAATTTGATTGATGTTTTGCATATCTTTTTAATCGAGTACGAACCTAGGAAAACATCTATCTAATTCAAATAGACTTTTGTTCGTATTAAATAAATTCCAATTCATCTCGAATACATTTTCCGATTAGGTTCATGTTCAACTAGACCTTTTCCCTGTGTGCATGTACACATGTGATTAGTACTGCATTAGGTACTTGAATCGAATGAGATGCGAGCAAGAGATTTCTTGCGAATTTTTAAGTAACGAGATATGAATTGATCCGAAATACGTAAATATTCAAAATTTGATCGATATCGCATCGCCTCACGGTCGCAGAGATTGTTGTCGAAACCAGACCACAGCGTAGTTACATAGGTAAGTACGAGGCAATTGCCGCGCGTCTATCTTGCCGGCCTGCACGACTGCACTGCGTCGCGTGAACGAAAGCGACAAGATGCGATGGTTACGAAGTACCTCCTCCGCGAAAAGTAGGTACCCGTCGTCGCGCTGGAATAAAACGAGCGTTGCTCCTTTGTTAGTTAGCTACGGTACTTAGCGATTGACGCCGACACCGTTTCCATTCTGCCCGCACAATGCGACCTTTGAGAATCGCCTTTTCACGGGGACGTAAGAGTGCATTGCGAATCGCGAAGCGAAAAATGCAACGTGTGAACGTAGATAATGGGGCCCGTGCTCCTTGCGTGACGCATCGTCGCGTCGCGTATCGCGCGCGCCGAGAGTTTCCGCATTAATGCGTACAGGGTAAAGTTGACTGCAGCGGAGTATTCGATTTTTTTTTCTGCACTTTCCGCGCGTCTTTATTAACGGGCACCCGTAACGATTCGATGTTAGGCAAAGTGAAGTTTAATTACGATCGGTTTCAATTCTAGTTCATATTTATACGCAGCATCGCGGGCGTCTATTAATATACCCCGAGTATAAATTCTTTCTAGGCGTTAACTTGGGCAAAGCTAATTTGTCATAATATTATTTTGGCCCTATATAGAAACGTCCCACTTTTTAACCGGGACCATTACAGGCCCTCCTAATTTAGGCCAATATATTATAGGTTGTCCTGATTTGAAATTAACGGGAAAGACCGAAATAAAATCACTATGGATGCCCGGTTAAATCCAAACTGGGTCCTAGTTTGGGAATAACGAGGAAAGCCAGGATAAAATTAACTTGAATGTCCAACTAAATCCTAATTCAGCCCTCTTTTGGAATTAACGGGGAAATTCTTATCGCGGCAGCACAGATAATGCCTGTCATGGGCCAAAATAATAATCTGGCATCCAATCTAAATTTCCATTCGGGTATCGACGGCGATTCCATACGCAAACACGTACTTAGGCTCTCGATCTACTGTTCGAGCTTCCAACCGTGACGCAAACACTGAAAGTCGAGCGCCTCCGGGACCAATAATAATTGTACTTTGTATCCACGATGCGCGACGGCTCTCCCGGAACTTGATCCACACGCCTGACCTTCGCGCGCGACTCGCCCGCGTTATCGATATTAAAATTCCGACCCCCCCCCCCCCCCCCCCCCGACCGTATCTCCCGACAGCGGCGAGCGTTCGAGAGATTGGATAAAGAACGCCACGGAGGGAGAATAAATGTGTCTTTAACGTCTGGCAGCCCTCCGCTGATCCTCTCTCGTAAGAGAGCGCGCGTCACTTACATCGAGAGTCCCTCCTACTCGTTTCCCATTCACGTCATTCCGCGTCCCGTTTTAATTATAGCCGCTTTGTGGATAATTGGAGTAAATAATTACCGGAAGAGCGATCCTCTTGTCCTCCGTCCCACCCCCGCGTTCCCCCCTCCGCGACCGCCACGACTAACGAAATATCTTATTAAGTACAAAATGTATTGAAGCGCCCGAATTGAAAGAAAAGCCATTCAGGCGCGAGGTAATAAAACCCGAGAGACGCGAACAAGGCCCCCTTCGGGTGGCGGGGGACTTCATTTCTCCCCCGTCTATAACTAATATTCGCGTTACTGAAAATATACAGGCCATTCATCGGAGACAGTGGCTTCGGAGTAACTCGAACGTAGCCCAATAAACTTTGTCGGGAGTTTCAATGAAGAGCGAGGCGCGGGCGCGCGGCATTCATCGGGAGGAAGAATCGGCGCGTTTTTGATGTCCTTCCGTGTCGCGAGTTTCGTAAGCCCCGGGATCGTCGATATTTGCATGTACGGACGAGCGGGTGATACGCGAGAGAATCGCGAGGATCCGGCGCGTGCGATCGCGTTAATTGAAGAGGTGGGGCGCCTGATAACGAGGAGAGCGCTACCGTTATACGACGAGTAAGTATAGGGTTTCACGCGTAATAGTTTCTGGGTAACGCGCGGTGGCGATTAGACAGCGCGCGCGTGTCTTCTCAAAGGAGTCCTTGGAGTCAGTGGGGAATTTTGATTTGTAGCCCACTAGAGCCAGTTTTCCTCCAATTGCAAAAGTTTCATGCAGTTCCTCATTTTCCACTAACCAGTGATGCTTACAGAAAATCGTTACTTATATATATCACGAGTGTGCGCGACGAGATACTCAAGAATCCGTTAAGCGAACTCGGCTATACATCACATCGGCGACGGAAGTCGTGGAAATTACAAGAACAAACACTCTCCTCGAAGCGGAGTTCAACGATGTGGATATCGATCGGATACAGGTATAGATGGCAATGGATCATCAATCACTCGCTGCTTAACAATTCGGACGTAAGTGGCGATCGAACGATTAAAATGGATATATAATTCGAGTGTACGAAAACCGAGGCTCGAGTCTATCAATTTAGGGTGCGGGTTCGATAAATGAATGAGAGCGAGTGTATAACGCGCTTGCTTATATACGCGAATAATAAAAGGGCAGGCGCGTATCCCATAAATCGGTGTGCATCGGCTGCCCTCCGTGGGCTCTTATAAAAGTCGTCGCCCATTACGGGGTCGGGCACGAGAACTGGATTAAGTAATTGCTAATTTATTTAAATAACGCCGATTTATTACGCACCCCGAGGGCTGCACGAAGTCTTCGAGATCGTCCTGGCTATCGCGGCGGCCGAGATACGATCCACCTTCGTCTTCCGATCGGACGTGCTTCGAGCTCGAGCTATAAGCACGTTTCTCCACCCCCTGAACGATATATCCTCCGTCGTGGTGAAACTGAAAAGCTTCAAATGCCACGGTGAAAAAAGGATGAATGAATTGCAACGAATCGTATTCCGCGGAATTTGATAACGAACAAGTGCGGTTTCAAGTATTTTTCTAACGGTGATTCTATTATAATAAAATAAATGCTTCCCTATTCGTAACCCGGGAACTAACTCCTTCCACGAATCAAACTATAAATTTGGAAACAGATCATCCTCTGAAATATCACGCGAAGCGATAAAAGTCAGCCGAAAATTCACGTCCACGTCGATTAGCCCGAATGAAGTTTTCAACGCCGTCACCTCGCTTCCCTCGCGCGTTCCATCGTCGCGCACGCTACAGGCCTCTCCTTCTGTATTCGGCCGCGGGCCTCGATGATAGAACGGGGTTTCGACCCGATAGTAGGAGGCGTTGCGTGTTCGCCGACTACTTATATACTCGTTACATAGGTAAATACGTACGGTAGGCATGCACGCGTGTATATAGGCACATACCTAGGCTCCCATCCGCAGCCGCGCGGCGATCGACCGACCAGTCCCCACCGCCTCGAGAGAGGCAAAACGAGTTTAATTTAGTGTCCGAGTGCACGCGGCTTCGGTATAAATATTTTTATTTATCCGGACACTGTCCACGGGAATAAGCCGGTAATTTACACCCTCCGACCGCGTGTACCGCGGGGCCCGGGCTCTCCCGGCGCGGCCGAGCGGCCCCGCGGTGGGAATTTTCGGCGATTTATGAGATTTCGTGGACGCGTACACGGAGGAGGAGGAATTAAAGAACATTGTCCGTGAACAGTGCGCTGAATTGTGTGATTCCGTGCTTCCGAGCACCCAGTTAATAAAAATTCGGATTAGAGGGAGAGCTATATGCGGGGCTGCGCGCGCCTGTCTCCTCGCCCTCCGGCCTCCGCGAGCGATGTTAGAACGCGCACGCGCGTGCGTCATTGGGCGTCTGTAATCGCGCGCGTACTATACGCGCCGCGACTGTTATTTCGCGCGAGCTCTCTTCCGACGATACGCTCGCGCGCGCAGCAGGTTGGTATATGCGTGAGGATTTGTCGAGGAGCGAAACGAAGCTTATGTTATCGCATTCGGCAGGGGCAACCGAGCGTGACTTTAATTACAATGTCGCGCGTGACGACGTCACTTTTGGTCGTTGATAAAATTGTCTCGCTGTACGGAACGGGATGCTTGTCTTTGTCGATAATATACGAGCGCACTGGGCGAGTATGTTTTGACGGCTAAATTGAAAAAAAAAGTTATGTAACACGATGCTCGCGCTTTCGGCGTTGTACAGGAGAAGCGTACTAACGTGGAATTCGGTTTTCCATAAAAAAATATTGCTATTTTTTAATTCAATTTGTAACACGTGTACGTATACAATATTACGCGAAAAAGGGGATATCCGAAAAATACTTATTCGCAAAATTATAAGGGTATTTATTTCTCCCTGCGACATTATGACGACATCGAAACGCCAAAAAAACGCACTTATGCCAAGCAACGAGAACGAGAGAGATATTCTTACAATATCTCGTAAGACGATGACGTAGTTGCATTTTTAAATACCGTTTTCCAGCTTAGACAAGAACGAAAAAGAAAAATGAAAAAATTCCGAGTAAATAATTTCGTCCTAAATTTTTGAATCTGCAGTTTAAAATATTACTGAGATTTACAGCACGATGACATAGCTGCATTTTTAATGCCGTTTAAATATTGTCTCAAAGATTGTGGGAAAACCGAATTCTCGCCGCAGAATTCGACACTCTCCGCCGTGCCGCTCGCGATAATTGTAGCGCCGATTCGGAGTCATCTACCCGATTACCCCCGCGCTACACAGCTGCAACAATATTTTCACTTCCGTTTCGCTGCGGCCGCGACAATATTTTTCAAACGCGAAAATCGTCGCGCTGAAGTTTTCACGCGGACAATGCCGAGCCATTCGAACCGCGTTGCATTTATTTCGAGAATCGAAGTCGCAAAGTTAACCGACGTTGCTCCGATCCCTCCTCCGGTCCCCCGGGTACAGGATTTCGAATAAAGGAAGAAATACTCTCGCGCGATCCACTTTCTTGACCTCCTGTACAGCGTTTCCGATCGATGCCTCTCCTGCCTCTCCCTCCGGCGCGTTCCCTCTCTCGCTCGGCTCCGTCGGTGTCGCCTTTAATCTATTACAGCGATTTTACGTGGCGGGATTCGCAAGCCGGCAGTTTTACGAAGCCCAGTTCGGCGCGGTAGGCTTTCCCCCTTGCGAAAACGACACTTTTGAACTTCTCGTTCGATTGGAATAACGCGCACGAGAGAGAGAGGGGGGGGGGGTGGAGCAAATACTCTTTCAAATGTGAAAATGCCTCCCGCGCACCCAGAAGACAAATTTTCGCATTTTGCCTCATTCACAAATGTTAACGCGCGATATCTCATTCCATCCGAATCGTCATTTTATACAGTCAACCCTTTCGACGGTCCCGGCTTTGGATTCGAACATCTCTGATCTCCTCCCCGAACGTTTTCACCGCCTTTCCCCTTTTCCCGAGTCGAGCTCGTCGCTGTACCGACTACGTTATTCCTTCATCTCGTCGATCATCCACGAAAAAGTTCGACAAATGTGCTATACCGATGCAATTTTGATCCTGTAACAATATCCAAAGAAAATTGAAACGAAATCGACTACTCTGAGAGAAGAGTTTATTTGTAGATAATAAATGTATACTTGATTATGGCGAAAGGAATATTTCATCAGGCCAAATAAGTATATATTATTCATTAGAATGTCTAACGAATATTTACTTGGCCCAAAGAAATATTTCTTTCGCCATAATCAAGTATAGGTACATATAATATATTAACTGCAAATAAACTGTTTTCTCAGTGTACCCGGGAGAAATCCATCCGCGAGAATCGAAGGATCGCCGTATCCCAAAGAGTATTTCGTTCGATCGCACGCTGCAGCTATCCGCGACGCGCGACAAGATTGCCAGGTACTGTCCCGCGGCGAGGGTCGCCTCTCAATTCGACGGCAACTCCATCCGAGGGAGAGGATTGCACGTGAAATGACGACGAAACGGGGATCGCTACCCCCGACTCGCTTAATGAACGCTCAAAGCTCTCCGGGCGCACAGGTCACCGCGATTGTGCTCGCCGGGGAGAAAGTTCCGCACACGTTCGTCGGTTACAATGACGCGCGAAAAGTGCTACCTGCCCGCTTCTTTTTTACGCCGGGGAAATCGCTCGACAAAGATGCCATTTCGATCAATGCCCGCGCGTACGCGCGCGGGTTCCCCGGTTCGATCGATTGATTTTCTCGTTCATTGTACCGCGCGGCGTCGGCTGAACGTGTTACAGAGATATCGGATGTGTCGAGGGGTGGAAAGAAGGATTTTTTCGGGGGGAGGAACGTCGGAGAACCCTTTCCCCGTGTCGAAGCGGTTCGAAATTCGCGTTACTCGTCAAGCTTTCCCGCGCGTCTAGATGCGGGTAGCGATATTTCGCGTTAACGGCGACTGAATCGGGTAAAAAACAGTCGAGAGCAAGCGGAAACCCCATATCGCGTCTACTTTAAACTGGAACACTTATGAGATACACTCGCAATCCGTACACGATTCCCCGCCGATTACATAACGCCCACTCTAAAGATCGCGCGTTATCCGCAGTCTTTTTCCGCCGACACGCGTCATCGACTTCCTTGGATCGTGTCGATTACCTCCGACCCTCTCGGTTTGCGTCAGCTGGCGCACGAGCCCGCGTGGTATAGCCACGGAACGCGCATTCTCGGTCCTGAGATTTTTTCCGCGCGATCAAACCGATCCTCCGAGAACTCGCGAAAGGGAACGGAGTACCATCGCCTGCCAGAGTACCTCGTCTTCGCAGAACCTCTCTCTCTCTCCCTCCTTCCCCCCGCATAATCGCATTGCCCGACTCGCGACAAACGACTATTCCCCATTGATCGAGCGCGCTTTATATTCGACGAGGCAGTACCTGACCGTGGCTATTGTCGCGTCGGGCACCGCCGCCGTCGCACCACGCGGGGTGGAAACAAAGTCTATAATCGGCGCGCCACGGATGAAAGCGCGGCTTCGATCGGATAAAAATTGCGGCACCTACTCCTCTCCGGATTCGACGTCGGCGAGCGAGAGCGAGAGAGGCGGAGAAAGAAGGTGGAGAGGTTGGCGTGTACGTTGGCGACGCGCATGACGCGGGGGTCGCGTTCGTTAATCAGGTAGAACCCGTTCCATCCGGCGCTGCCATAGAGATATCGATTGTCTCGGCTTCGTATACCAGCCACTCAGCGTAGAATGGGTAGCGCGTCGTTCGGTTACGGCGAATTTTCGGCAGACGTCATTCGGAGCGGCTTCGGGTAGACAGGCGCGCGCAGGGGTAATCGATCGCGGAAAACCGATATCGTCATCTAAGTGATATTTTTCTACGTCGAATAGTATAGATATCATACGAGTCTTAACTCACACGCCAGGAAAGAAATTTCAATTACTATTATCTCATTATGTACGAGTTTTTGGCTCATATTTATATAATACTTTTTTGAAGATTAGGTACATTTCGATTTGCAATAAAGTCTTATATCGATGTAGGCCAAAAATTCGTAGATAATGAAATAATAATGATTGAAGTTTCTTTTCTAGCGAATAAGTATAGCCTCATGTGGTATGCACTGACAGTGAGACAAAAAATGTAGTACATATTATAGATTTGACTAAATCGGCGGTTACGGGTGGGGGAATACAGATCTAGTTAATTGGTCGGATAATTTACTCGAATGGACTACAACCTGTTTCCTCCACAGAGAAAAAGAATTAGTTGGATCTGCTGAAAATGACTTGCGGAGTCGCAGATAGGTAATTATATATTTATACCAATGAAATTTTTTAACGCATCTCTCAATTGGATAAGTATATTTTCTTTGCAATCATGTGAAGTAGCGTGTGATTGCAAGGAAGAAATACCAAATTAATATCAAAAGAAAGATCAAATTATTGTAAATATTTAAATAATTACTTGCAACCCCGCAAGTAATTTTTAATAGATTCATCTAATTCTTTTTCTCTGTGTTCAAATAGTCGTTAATCGTTATAGCTCAGTTTATGAGTCGAAGTAACTGGCTCTGCATTCCCCCACCCATAAACGCAGAATTAATAGAATGTATATATTGTACCATTTTTACTCTCAGTGAAGCGACGATCATTTTTCCCTTCCCTCTAAATTCGACCCGCGGAACGCGCGAAACATTCTGCGGGGAGCTGCGCTCGCCTTTTAGCAGGCGCGCGCGATTGGATTCGAATCGAGTATACTGAATCGCGCGTCCGATCCCGGCTAGCCGAATGCCCGTATATTTTCGACGCCCGCTTTTTACGTCGACGAGACGCGCGCGTCGATGCTTTAACGAGCCGATCCTGCAGAAACGACTACGGTTCTTTAACCTCGCCGCGCCGCGCGGGGTCCGCGGCGATATGACGCTTTTTGCCCGGTAGCCGATTATGTTTTCAGCGGATCGCTGCTCCGACGGGGCTAATTACCGTCGAGCGCGGACGTTCGGCCGCTTTCGGTTTACATTTTCTCGTGTAAGATCGATCGAGCCGCGAGTAATTACCATCGCGCTCTCTCTCGCGCGCGATACCGCCGCGACGGAGAGCAAGAAGCGCGCGGGAACGGCAACCGGTAGAACGCACCGCGGCCGCGCCGGCGTGACCACCGACGATTCATCAGCGCGGTTAATTAATTAGACGTTCACGCCAGAATGCGCTTTCCATCTGCTGCGTCGCGACTCGCGACGGGGCGGTTCGGCGGAAACGCGCGAGGATGGTTTTATCGGGTGGCGCGCGGGAAATCCTCGGCGCGTCCGCGCGATTCTCGAGAGCGCCCGTAACGCGGGGCGCGCATCGCCTCATCCCGCTTCGAGATCACCGCGCCGCGCCGCGCCGATCGCCATTACGGTAGTGAACGAACCCCGGTTAATAATGGCAGGATTCTTTCAGAGCCAATCATGACGCTGCGTTACGATTGTTCGATCTCCGATTGTTGCACTCCCAGGTGGCCGCCGACAAACGATACGCGGAGGAACGGTCCTTCCCCGGAACTCCGTTCTTTCTTTAATTACCACCCGAGCTACCGGGCGGAGGAGCCCTCTGAAAGGTGCTCCGCGAGGAGAATGCACCTCCGAAAGTCCAGACCTGAGGCAGTCCCGCGGAGTACGGCTCGGAAAGTTAATTTAGCATGGCGCGAACGGCGGCGCACCGAGGAGTACGCACATTATACGATACCGATGGAGAGGGCGAGGACGACGGACTTCGACGGGCCACAACCGTGGGACGACGAGCACTTTCGGGGTAACGGACCACGGGCTTCGCGCGCGTTATTACGATCCGATTTCCACGGTTTCTTTCGCCTTTCTTCGTAGGATCGACCCTGTTTCTCCCGCCGCCTGCAATTCCAATTGCCGAAGGGACAATGTGGGTGCGGTCAAATTTGGACCACGATACCTACTCGTAAGAGCTGTAATTCGATTTTAACGTAAAGAAAAATATTCATATTTTTTAATTTAATTTGTAATGCGTACCTATACGTATTCGATAGCATACGAAAAAGGAACGGTCCGAAAAATTCATTATTCCCAGAGTTGTAAGTGCGTTTCTCTCTACTAGGCTGTGACGTCATCGAAAAGGCGGAGAGACGCACTTATACCGAGCAACGAGTGCGAGGGAGATAGTATCACTGGACTATGACGTAGCTGCATTTCAAAGTATCATTTTTCAGCTTGGATAAGGTGGAAAATTAATGGTGACCCGTCACGCTGTGGCGACCTGACGCCAAGTGGACCACTACCGAGAGCCGAGAGCCGTGGGCCGGGAGCCGCGAGTCGAGGGCCGAGATGGTCGGCGCCATCTGGCGTTAGGCCGACACCACGTGACGGGTCGCCACATACGGGGTTGATAATTTTGCCCAAATTTTTAGAATTTGCCATAAAACAAAATTCGTATTAAAACCTAATTACTTGTAGCAAAAGATCAATTCTATTGTACTTAAATTTAACCTCGTAAGAAAATTAATCAAACGACCAAGATCAGTTTTCCTTGAGCTAACCACGATCCCTATTCACGGGCAAGTCCGTCGATTCCTCGGGAAGATCGCGTAGGAAGAGAACTGATGGAAACGTATTTCCCGGCATCCCTCCACTCCACTGTACGTCGTTACAACGGGAAACCGGATAACAGTCGTTATCGACGTTCGCCTAGTACGCTCTAAATGGCATAAAAAACAAATGACACGAACATGACAACGGCTACCGCGTAATGACTAGCTTCGCCATCGAATGAGAGCGGCGCTTGGTGGGAGGGGTGCGCGGGGAATTGACGGCGGAATATAATCATATTCGACTGTGGTATCGTTGGATTATTGTGGCTCGGATTTGATTATGGCTTCTGAAGATGCCGAGAGCATGGATGCTGCTAGATGGGTGACGAAGCAATAAGCATTGTCGATTGTTTAATAACTCTCAGTAGGTGCCTACCGCAGGCCACCGGTGTTCGGCCACCTTTATTCTCTCCGTTCGCGTTCGTCTTCGAATGCGGAGTGTTTTGGCGCGACCCTCGACGAGGCCGGACGTCGGTGAATGGTCGACGAGGGGCGAGGCTGCGCGAGGAGGGGGGGTTGGAAGATGTATTTCCATCCTATTGTATTTCCGTCGTAGCTGACACGTGACAAAATTGTAGGGGTGCCGATTATGTTTTATCCGTAAAGCTGGATTAACGGTCGGTTCAAAATTAATACAGTGCGGTATAAAGATCAGGGATTGGTACCAAGATTGGTGCGATTCGTGACTTTCTTCAGCTCCCAACACCCGGGATAACAGACGATCGTTGGTCGAGAGGAGGTCGACGAGAAGTCCGAAATCCTTTCCACAGCCTCGGTTCGATTTACGCCGCGCGGTAACTGGACGCGTGAATTTTTCGAATCGTTAATTCCACCGACAGTGACTCGGACGATGCCCCCCGCCGGCGTGACGGAGTCGATGATCCCATCCGCGATCGCTAATATTCCTGGTACCCGCCGCTACAGTTATACCCCGACGCGGTATAATTACTTCTGTTACTCAACCAAGTGTAACCAGGGCGAGGTGGTCACTCGAAAGGGGCGGGTTGTATGGAGTGCCCTCGTTTACGTTTCTAGTGGTGACTCTGTAAAAATGGCTGCGACGGGAGGGAGGAAATGAACTCGATGTCGAAAGTTTCTAATTAAAATTCAACGTGAATTAAATTGAGGCGCTTTCCCGTCTTGACCCCCCGTTGGGATTTCTCTACTTCCAACGTTCAACGTGACACCAATTGCTGTTATCTGGTAACTGCGTATAATATGTCAACGACAGGGACGAACGCCACGTCCTGCCACGCGTATCTGAACACTTTGTTCCGCGAAAATTGAGGCACGTTGTCTCAACCTTCTGTACTGTACGGAATGTATTTATACATATATGAACATTCTCTCTCTCAAGCGTGTTTACTTCATTGTAAATACTTGCAGCATCTCTCGTTGTGTATAGATTTCGATATAGATCTGAGGGTATTCCGACTGCCATATCATTTTGTCTCGAAAATTTACACGGAGAAAAGGTTGTGGTAACCACTCCCACAATCCATGCGGTAAGATTGAATTATTGCGGCATATGATGTTCGGTGTCATAAATATGTCGATATTTACCATAAGTGTTATCACATTTGCTGTATTTGTGGTAAATATCGACACATTTATGGGGTACTGAACATCATATGCCGCAATAATTTAATCTTACCACATGGATTGCGGGAGTGGTTATCACAATCTTCTCTCCGTGCAGGACTTCGACCTCCCGATTCTGACCACGACGACCGTTCCACCCTCCTCGGCATTTCTCCATACGAGAAGGATGACGACTACTCCCTATTTAAGACTCGTCCTTCGAGACACGCGACCAGCTCGTACGTATCCCTCGCTCCTCGCGAAAAAGGGGGAAGAAACAGAAACGCGTCGGAAGGGCGCTACGTAATTGGGATACTCACTGGATGGCCGAGAGGGTGGGCGATCGCGGACGAGCGTTTTCCCAAAGGTGTGGGTGATGACTGCCCTCCTTATCTCCTTATAACGCGATACAATTCGAAGGATCCACACTATACACCACCGCTTGGACGACGCCGACAATGGCGGCGGCGGTGGTGGTGGTGGTACGCAGACATACCCCCGCGTGTCTACGTAGCCGCTCTCTCTCTCTCTCCGGTGGACTCGGGACTTGGCATCGGGTCGATGGGACGCCACCGTCGTTTGTCATCCGTGTCACTCGTACGACTATTCATATTTCGAATAAAAACAGCCGCCATTGTCGCGCTCTACAAAAGCTACAAAGGAGAACGTGTGAATCAGCAGTAACGGGGATAATGCAAAACTCCTGGACGAGTTTGCGCGACGCGCGGGCCCCCGCGCACCGGCTATCGAATCCGATCATTAATCTGATCGCGGATCGCTCCCTAGAAAATTCTGCGGGGTAATCGGTTGCGCGCGTCGTTCATCCACGCGAAGACGATGACTGGTACGAGTAGAGGAGAGGTGTCGAGTCGTACCTGCACAAGTTTCGCGTAGTTACGCGGAAAAGAGTGATCGATTTGGAAATATCGCGTAACGTTAAGATTCCAGCGATAGCTATAATTCGGTATTTGTATAACAAAATATTAATATTTTTAAATTCAATTTGTAATCTGCATACATGCTAGATATCGCAGAAAAAAGAAAATATCCGAAAATATAATTGTTTGCAAAGTTATAAATGCGTTTCTCTCTATAAGATTGTGACGTCATCGATAAGCCAGAAAGAGGCACTCGTGCCAAGCAACGAGTGCGAGAGAAATAGTCTTACAAAACGATGACGCGGCTATATTTTTAAATGTAGTTTCTCAGCTTAAATAAGGCCGAAAATGAGAAATGAGGAAATACTAAATAATTTTGTCAAAATTCTTTGAAACTACAATTTAAAAAATTAATGAGAAAGCCGAATCGTTATCGTTGGAATGGTGCATCTGGCGAAAATACTGATCGCATATAATCGAGAGAAAAAAAACAATAATATTACCGCCGCCATGCGATAGGAGCATCGCGTGAAGGCGGGGTGGTGGTCCTGCGGCACAATTTCATCGAGTTGCTTCATTCGTTTGAGAGCGATCGGCGGGGTCAGCGGCCGATCGAAAGATATCCCATTGTCGGGCGCGAGTACTGCAATCTGGTACTAAAATCCGGAGGGGGGTGGGCGTCGTTGCGCGGTAGAATAAAGAGCAACGATCCGACACCCGGCCGCAGGCGTTATCTCGATGCCACAGATCGGGGGGCTGCCAGTCGCCTCATCCGATCCGTCCCGATACCCTCGGCTATCGGCACCGACTTATTCCAGGAAGACCGTTTTAAAACAACATCGCGCCCCGCGCGATTCACCCTCCGTCGAAGGAGTTACGTGTATTCGCGCCCATCGCCTATCGCGATAGTTATTTCGCACCCTCTCGAATCGCGCGAGGATTTGAATCCCTCGTGTCCCGACTCTCTGCGGAAAATAGAAATTCGAGCTCGTTCGATTCTAAAGTGACGCTCGGATTTATCTAAACGCGACGCGCGTAGCGATTTGGCGAAACCCACGTGGCCGAGGACCTTCGCGAGGAAGCATGCAAAGCTTTCGCGAGATGCTCTCGTAAATTCACTGAGGAAAACTAAATTTTGAAGTTTGAACGGATGGCCAACGAAATATATAGTTATTTCAGCAAATATGTAATATAGTTTGAGTAACTAAAATTTAGTTGAAGTAACTAGATACTCAGCTGCCTTAACTAAATATTTGTTCAAATAATTATATATTTATTTGGCCGTAACTTCAAAATTTAGTTAAATCAAACGATTTTTTTCTCAAAGTATGACTTCCCACGATGAACCGCCGCATAATCCGTGCTTTTCGGAAGTCGAAGCGGACCGTAGAACGGATTTCGGATGTCGTCCGAGGACGACGGGGAGACGGATACGCGCGTTCGTCGAGTTTGCGATCGCGCCGATCGGTATATAGGTAATCCATTTGTGTGGGCGCGATAGCATTGTCGACGGGACGTATTTCCGACGGCGTCATCGGACTCTCGCCTTTCATGCGCCGTTGACGACGATCTGATCAGTCACTGTACCCGCCGCGATATAGCGATACAGTCTGTTTAATTTAACCAGGTCCTCGCGCGGCGGACGGTCGCACGTGCGTACTCGCGCGATCGATCTCCCCTTTCCCGCGCAACCACCCTTCCTCCACCTTCCATCGCCCGTCCTTAAGGGATGAATCACTTTGGCACGGAGCTTTGGACTGCGGGGATGCTTAGGGGCATCGAGGGCATCGAAGGAGGGATGCGCGGAATATTCCGCGGTGATCGGCAGCCTGTTGCAAGCTCTCGCATGAGATCCTGCAGGCTTCTTACCCGAATCCTGGTAAGGATGGTGCATGTAAGTACAAAATTACATCGAATCCTATTAGCATCTTGTAAGAAATTGGAACGAGATTATTCTACGAAGCGCGCGCTTGCGATATCCTAATAGGACCACAGAGTGGCCACTCAATTCCGCTCTCAAAATTCCCTGACTTTTCCCGGTTTCCCTGATGGAAATCACTCATTTTCCCTGACTCTTTAATTGGCGAGATGCGAGGAAACAATTGAAATGTTGCATCGCGTTCCGTATAGGTGCCTATACGGTAACAAATCAAGTCCAAACAGCCGCTCGTCTCTTACAATCGATCTCACGCAAAGATTCTCGAGGCAAGAATGAGAGCGAGCATCGCGCGTGTGATTCCCGGCCGAAGAAAAGTATCGATCACCATCGGTATTCACCTGGAACGTTCGGAACTCTCGATGGAACGCGCATACGAGGTGCGAGGAGAGGGGCGTGTGGTTGGCGTTGCTCGATGCGGGCGGCAATAGAGCGGGGAAAGAGCGGAGAGGAGAGACGTAGGGTCCTTCGGCCGAAGGAATGCAGCTGCACAATGCAGCAGGTCCTCTACCAACACCATCTTGCATATTAATATAATATACGTGGAAGTGGCCATATATGGGTAGCGAGAGATTCGAACCGGCCGGTGTGTAAGCAGCCCGGCATTGGAATTCGGATGGAAGATTAGAAATTTCCTTCGAACGGGGCGTATACAAAGCGCGGCCGGATTATCCGACGGCCGGATGATCTCTCAATCGGAGGTAGCCATACAAACTCGTTTTCACGCGCGATACCAGCGCGGCGTAACGAGGGACGCGCGCGGATGAGGCACGTGCTCCAATTTCTAACACGGTTGAACTCTCTTTACCCGCGTCGAAATTTTACCCCTACTATGATACTTTTAGTACTTACTCCATTCGGCCTACCATGGGACTACTCACGCGGAGAAAAAGAAACTGCACGAATTACAATTTGACTGTAGCATAAACTACGATTGCGCCCAGGATATTTTACAGAATTACACAATAATCAGGTGATTTTCCTGGGGAACCGATAGAAGTTCCTGCAGTGGAAACAGATATTATATCTGATTAAATTAATATTCGTACAGTTATAAACTTGTAAATAGAAATGTATCCTCTGTACAAATTCTTAAAAGTCAGTTCGAATCTCAGCGCTACTGGATGAAACTGTAAAAAAAAACTAGTTTTTTGCATGCAGCTTATATAAGCCCCTATTTTGAACGTAATATTGATGAAATGTTCACAAACGGACCTGCATTTTAGGCTTAAAATAGGGTTTCGGTACAATGGAAAATCGACCTACGACAAGCCTAAAAGAGTAGGTCTAAAATTTATACTCGGGTAACGCGTCGCACGTATTTTTAATTACCCCCAATAATCCACGCATGTGGTCGCCAAATTCGCAAAACGAGGACTCGATCGTCCGCAAAGTCGAATTGGCGGGAGCCTCGTTTCTAGACGAAACCGCGAATATACCTGCAACGCGCGAGCGGTGCAGGTATGCATATATGCATGCTGCATCCGATGCAGCGGGAGGCCACGGCCAGGTGTACAGGTGTGAATGGGAGCCGCGACTAATTTACATACCGAAAATGCCGACTCTCCGGCTCGATGATAGAGAAGCCCGTAGCCACGTCCCCCGCCGCCGCCGCCGCTGCCGCCGCCGTGAAGCGGCCGGCATTTTTTCATGTGATTCTATAAAAAGCGCGAGGAGGAGAAACGACTGCCATCCATACAGGCCCGGCCTACCTGTCGAGTCGAGCGTGTAATTTCCATAGGTGTCACATTGTAAAGGGGAAATGCATAAAAATATGCGCGTCCTTAAATCCCGACCATCATATTTCGTTTCATCTCGAGGAAATATAATGCTTACCGAAAAAACAAACCCCCTCCCTTCCCCGAGTAATTTCGTCGCATGCGAGCGAGCGAAGGATCGGCTCGGGAGAGCTTAATTGTCGCGGGTGTCGTTCGAACGCGTCGAGTGCATTTGTTGGTTGAAATATAGGTAAACACGGCGCGTCGACTCATTCAAAATAATTGTAAGTATACCCCGCAATCTTCATCGCGCCCCGAATTTCCGTCCAGACGAAAACCTGTATTTATACACCGTGTCATCGGGTTTCAAAGGCTGTTAAGGCGAGAACTCGCGTCACTGATGACAGGAACGAATCTGCTACATATACAGTTTTATCGGTGTCCGGCCCTTACTGGTGCTTTTACCTTACTATGATTTCGATATCAATTTCTGGACGTAAAACGAAGGTGCGTTTTTATAGGATCTCGACTCGAAAGAAATTCACACCTCGCGATCAATTTTCTATCGCGAGCATTTCACTTCTTTTTGACGAAATGACAAAATCGAGTTCGCGACCGCTCCCGGGAATGACGCGAAAGTTTAAACGAGCCAAGCATAAACAGAGCCTAAACGACGAGAGCGTTTGGCGTGACTGCCCGAAATTGTTGTAACCGCGATCGAGCGGAAGAGAGGATCGAGCATCTGTGGTCCGTGAAGGTGTCGTTGAGCTCGACGCTAATAATGAGGGTTGTCGAATTAAAGTGGTTTTCCGGTGGCCGATCGTTTTATTACGTACTCGCGTAACCGAGACGGGCGGCTGACTCACGTCGCCGGTAACCCGACTACGAATCGTGGCTCTGGGATGCGTTCTACATGATTATCAGCAAGGCAAATTTGGGATTCTCTCTGTACTGAACGAATTAACAATCGCGGTGGGTGATACCATCGGGCCTCTCGTTAGTCGGGGGCTCCGATTCGATTTTTCTTCGACCTCTAAGATGCATTTTTCATACGTGCACGGAGAAAAATAAAGTTGAAATGACGAGCACTGGATGCCTGAATTCTGGCACTACACTGAGAAAAATAATTGCTATTGCCAACAATTTTTTTTCTTCTCTCAAAAACATGATATAATTTCAAAAAATTCCAAAATCAATCCATGGTCCTCTTCGTGCAAGAAAATATTTGATAGGCTCGGGTAATTGCTTTTTTCGTGCACAAAGAATTTCTTGTTGCAACGAAGGTATTCTTGAATGAAGAATAGTTATAATTCCTCGACTAAAAATCTGTATTTTTTTAAACATTTGTAAAATCATATGTTCTTGATTCAAGGCATATTTTTTTTTAACATTAGCAGTTATTTTTCTCAGTGTACGTGCGCTTCGTTCGGCACTGTAGTGACAACTGAAAACTATGAGAAGTATTGCAATACCGATTAACATTTCTTTCTCGGCATATAGCAAGCTTTAATACAATATCGCGTATTTTCAGATAATTTAGAAGAATCTACTGCGATAAATGCCAATGACTATATTGTAAAAACCGCTATTGGCGGTATTATAAAAAATGCCAATTAGCCATAGTACAAAGAATGTCAATGGCTGTACTGTAAACAATGCCAAATTATGTTTGCCATATGCACATGTTTGCCATACGCAGAGAATGGAAAATGCTATTATTCTGTACGGCAATATTTTTCATAATTTTAAGTTATCACTACTGTGCCATACTGTGCCATACAAAAAGCATATAGCGCGAGTGATGAAGATGTCAAGTCGTACTCGAACCGCATCGCTCGCCCGGTACCCCCGAAATTGACCTCCACTTTTCTCGGAAAGCGAACAAAGCTCTGCTAACGCGACGATACAAGAAACTGCACAACGCCAAGTGTCACACGTACGTGTTTCGAATCACACACCGCGCGAATGCAACGCGGGATAAATACAGTGACAGCCAGCATTATGACTGGCATGTATTATAAAGGGTTTATAAAGGGTGGGTGGAGAACGGTACAATCGCAACACCGTGTTTGTATAGCAACGTGGGTCCTGTATTGCTCGGCAAGGATTGACTTGAATAAATATCGAAACACTGATAGGCTCTGCGCCGTCTGGCACCTGCTATATGTATCTATAGAAACAAATAAAATCTATGTGTATCTGTAGAAAAAAATAAAATCTTGTAAGGTTCTATTAATAATTACAAGTAGAACGGTGTGTACAGGTCTTTATTATTTTTATGGGATTCAATTTATTTTTACAGATACATATAAAATTCGGTAAATCCCTATTCGTTATCTCAGATACACATAGCATCCAATGCATCCTATTCGTCCTTCTCAAACTTTTTTAATAGATATCTGGAATTGCTGTGCCTGAAGCACATCAGATTCCCATAGAAATTGTCTATGGGAATCTATGGGATATTTTCAACAGGGTAGATATGTAAAGTAAAATAAATTAAAAGAATAAAACTTGTGTTTCTCTGTGATCTATAGAATTCTCTGAAAGTTGTGGATCCTTCAGAATTGAATTCACAATTCCTTTTATTCGCAAAAGATACGCATGCGTGTCTTTCCTTCGTACTAATAACGTCGCGTCACGAAATCGATTACATATACCAGTGCAGGGGATATTATGTCAGCCGTGCCGCAAGTAGGATAACGCCCTCGCGACAATGCCGAGCCGAGCGTGCCGATTCGTCACAGCTACGAATAATGACGAATCGAACATAATCGTAGCTGGTAATGTATCATTCGTTCTACTCGCAAGCGCATCGACCCTGCTGCACCGCAAAGTGTTCTTTTTTCACCAATTCATCAATTGCACACACAATACACATAGGTAGAATATTCCGCTCAACTTCTTACCTCCTTCAAAGGTGTCACGAATGACTCGGTTATTCGTTCCGCTTCCGTTTCATTCTCGTGGCCGTTCGCCATTCACTTTGCCCGCATCTAAGAAAACCCACGGACGGATGACCCGTGCGGTGTCGGAGATGCGGGATCGCATGGTGCTTAGGTCGCGGCGGAGGAATTGTGGAGTTGCCCCCGAAAACAGGTGCCCCGCCCCCGAAGAAGCAGGGAAAAAAAGACGGATGGATAGAGTAAATTGAAATTACCAAAAAAGTGGGGGAGAGAGAGAGAGAGAGAGAGAGAGAAGGAACTAGAGAAGGGATACGAACCTCGAAGTCGCGAGGTCGACGCGCCGGAGCGTCATCGCGGACCGTCGGAAGCCGGAGAGCCAGTGCCCTGCTTCCCAAAGGAGCGAGGGAGAAGGGAATCAATCTACTAGGCTCTCCCGTCTTCCCCGAGGACCCGGCGATATTCGGATACCTCCGCTAGCGCATTCCGCGGCAAGTGGGGGCACGCACCCGCCACCTCGCGCTAATGAAGTCGTGAGGTCGGCGCGCCTGGGCATCATCGCGCGGACCGGTGGACGCTCGAAATGATTTAAATTCCAGTTAAACGATCCGTCCAGGCGATGACGGGTGTTCAACGCCAGAGTTCATCACTGCTCACTCCGTATAATGGATTTAATGGGACGGTAGCCGGCCTCCTTCTCGCGCGACGCCCAGTTTACTGCCCTGGGGTACTCCTGCGCGCTCCCCAGCCACCTCCATCCCGCCCGCCACCGGCTGCCGACCGTGGCACAATAATGACCCTTCAGAGATCAGAAACAATGCCGCTCTCGAGAGGATAATGACGGTGAAAATTGTCAGTTTGTCGTGTCGAGGAGAGGTGTGCACGGCAAGTTGGTAATCACCGTCCTTAAGCGCCTATTATTATTGTTAGCGAGGTGCCACTGTACCGTGTGTTCTTTTTATCGTCGGCAAACAAACGAGCAACGCGGAGTGTACTTATTTCGGGGTGATTAACGCGTCGATGGAGCTCGTAGAAATGTGAGTCCGATGAGGTGTCTCGTCGAGTAGGGGTCAAGATTCTTTGCATTCGAAGTCTAGTTGAATACGAATCTATTAAGAGAAAAATTTATTTGAGATGAATAGGAATGTATTCACATCGAACCAAATTCTATTTGAATTTGATAAATGTTTCGTGTATCTTTTTAATCGAGTATGAATCTAGTAGAACATCAATCAAATTTAAATATACTTTTTTTATTCGATGTAAATAAATTCCCATTCATCTCAGATAAATGTTTCTATTGGGTTCGTATTGAACTAAACCTTTTTCCCCTGGACGGCGGGCGTCTTAAGTCCGATCCGTCGATAATTTTGAAATCAGTATTCCTGACGATCGTCTGCTATTATTTCGTATTTGGTTCGACGCGTGCCCTGTATTTATTCAACGTGATCTCGAATAAAGAAAAGCGAATGCGAAATAAAAGTTTTACCGTTCCTGACAATAGATCCGGCTGCGGCAAAACTTTCGGATGTATCAAACTGTCCAGATGTAGGTAAGCAAGTAGTATATGTAGGTAGGTAGGTACTTGTTGCGCGTCGAGAATGACCCTCGCGGCCGTCCCTTCGAGTCTCCTGAAAGCAGGGAATTCGGTATTCATGGATACGAGTGTAAGGTCAAAGCTCGGCGTGCAGTCGCGCTGTAGGGGTGTGAACGCTGAAAACACGACCCACGTAGTACGCGTTCAGCGAATATCTCAGATTCCATACAGCTCACGATCGCAGCTGCCCGCTTCCCCATTGAGGGAGAGCTGGAATAAAACTAAATGTGTCGTGAACCGTGCGGAGGATATACGGAGGGCCGTAGGGGAGGTGTCGCGTTTCGGGGGAAAAGATTTCGGTACCTATAATTTTCAGAAAAGGAATTATATAATTTTGAGATATTATTGGCACACTGTCAGAAAAATCTAAGGAGACGCACGGCTCGATCGAATCATGGTGCCTTGATGAGATAAAATACGTCGAAAATAACGAGATTTCTGAAAGTGGTGAAAAAAAGATGAGAAGGCAAGGCACGGTATATATGTGCGACGACAACGATAAGGTACTCTCGAAGGATAATTCTGTTTTTATTTTTTCTCCACTTACAGCATAATATTTATAGATTATTCGTATCGTTAATAAGATAATACTCGTATAACCGGTTGAGTTAATATTTATTATAACAATATAAATACAAGGGCTACACGTCGTTCGCGAGAAGCGCGCGACATCCTCGCGCGTTTTCGAGCGAGGACGAGGCGCGAGCCTCGGGGACGTCGAGTGGGACGTCGCACAAGTTGATCGTAAAGTATCGAGGATTCGAACTGCGGCGAATGCGCGCGCGAAAAGTAACCGAAATCTGGTACGAGACTGAATTATCGGGTCTACCTACCACGATTTTACGGTCACTCCGTAACGATCACGCGTGCGATTTGCTACACATAAGTATGTACAACCGGGTAACTCCGTCGGAAGTGAAAACGGATTTTCCTCTCAAGGAGACGCAGACGCCGGAACGTTTGGTCTAACCGCGAGAAGATCTCGCGATTTGTCGCGGAAGGAAAAGCCGACTCTCGTCTGCATATGAGAAACCCTTTTCTGCGCGACTCCTTTTCTCTTTTTCTCGACAGAGAGGAAAGGATTAATCTTCGAACCGTCAAATCGGTCCATCGGGCCGATGTCGGACTCAGCTTTCGTCTATAATGTATACGCCCACAAAAGGTGCTACATACTCTCAACAATTGAAAAATTTACACACGAGATTGAAAATAGATATAAAAAAAAGTTGTAATTATATTTCATACTAAATCGTACAAAAATGGGATTTAAAAATGCACCATTGACATCTAAAAAATGTTTTCATTGAAAAAAAACCAGTTTCATTCTTGGTAATTAAAAATAATAGTCAATAGATATAAGATAACGTTCCGACAGACCGATCTCCTAGGTAAACCATGCCCTTCCCCTACCGAACGGTTCAAAGGCGAAGGATACGGAATAACAATTATTACGAACATTATAAATAAATATCCCGAACACGAATTTAGTTAATCTCTAAGTCTTCCAGCTATCGACGAAGCGTACCTCTAATCCAAGTACCGCTTTCGCGCCTTTCTCGTCGAGCTCGTTCCTCGTAACGCGCGCGAAAACGTCGATAGGCGAGAACTGGACCGACGATGGTGAGGGGGTTTTTATACGGGAGGGAAGCGCCGAAACGACGAAGCGTCTCGACGACTTCGGCTCTTCCCGCGCGTAGCTCTATCGCGGTGCATCGACGAAAATGCGGCTGTGAAATCGGCTTCAGGGCGAACCGTTTCCCAGAATTATTGCACTATTCCACATAACGCACTGTCGCGTTCCCGTAGGAACGCGAGTCGCACTCCGGGAAATCCCAGAGAAGGCGTCGCGCCGAGATATACACGGGGACGCGCTATGCCTAAGGATCGTGGAGGGACGCAACGAAAAATTGGCGGATATAGTACTTACTATTTACAAATCGAGTCCCTGCGGATCGAAAATGTCGCTCCACCGCTGCCCCCTCCGTTTCCGTTCGCACATGGCTAACGCGAGCGTCACTCGAAGGATTTACAGGGAGCGAGGAGCAGAGCATTCTCTTCTCCCACCGTGCGCGAGATACTCCTCTTACTGCACTATTTACAAGGGAATTTATGTACATGCGTTTTTACTCTTTTTAAACCCTTCCACTTCTCTCACCTGTCCCCGCAGTCGAGAGACCCTCGAGGGACGCAAATTCACGTACCCGAGAGCGATCGAATCTCTTGAAGTGCGTCAGCTCTTAAGATTACTGGTGCCCTGAAATGAAGCGCGGGCGGGCGGGATGACTCGCGCATTGGTGCACCCCGTCCGAGTGCCGCCGCCACGTGATGCGAGGCTCTCACTCTACTGGATCGGTCTAGCGGACAGATTCGGAATGGTTTCTGGACAGGAAAAAATTGGCTGGAAGGAGAAGAGATTAAAGCTGGCGTCTCTATGTCCAATCTTCTGCAACTGCTGTCGTCGAAAACGCCGCGACGAGAGAGGAATAGCAGGAGCAATACTGGGAAGAAGAGTACGTGGAATTGGATAAACGCCCAACTATTGAATCACATTCCAGACTTTTTTCTCGACGCCATCGCGGTGTTTTGCCGTTCCGAACGAGCACACGAGCGCCGATTCACCCCGTTTCGCGCCTACGTATAACGCCCGTTCTCTCCTTTCGTTATCGGCCGAATGTGCGGCCAAGTTCGGAGCGCGACGATCCACGAAAACGGCGCGACATGCTGAACGCCGCTCAGAGTGTGGACCACCGATGGTGGGTCGCGGTCAATGTCGCTCAGAGCTACGCTCTGTCGGGTCATAAGATGAGAAGAGGTCGACGGAACTCATTTCCCGGGGTGGGTGCCGTCTGGTAACCGGGATACTGACTCATCTGCGGCGGCAGGAGACCACCAGGCTGTCCCGGACCGGGATAGTAGGTCGGGAGCGCTCCTGGACTCGCCGCGGACGAGGTCGAGGTGGAGCTGGCGCTGGAGGAGCCCTGTTCCATCCTCTCAGTTTGCTTGCCCATGTCTGGCGAATCGGCGGGTGACCTACCTGGTGCGCCACCCGAGCTCGACTCCTCGTACAGCTTGTTCGGCTCGTAACCGGTGCGGTTGTAGTCGTTGATCGCCGACTTCTGATCCATGTACATCTTGGATTGCTCGAAATAGGCCTTCGCCGAGTCTAGATAGTTGCGATCTAGATACGACTTGGGACTGGAGTCCAAGTACTTAGCGTCAGAGTACATGCTCATAGCCAGGGTGCTCGGTGGCATGTACGCCGCGCGGTACTTGTCCGCTTCCATCGAGTACTTCATCGCGTCCATCGAACTCACCACCTGCAACAGGAAGGCGAAGAGGTGCCGTTTTGCGAGTGTGGTTGATACAGGGGATAAAGTATGGGGGAGTAGCAATGTCTAGTTATCAAATTGATGCACGGAAAGAAGAGTATATCAATCACTGTTACACTAGATAATAAATTTGATATTTTGGGGAAAGTAATGCGTTCATTGTTTTACTGTATGACAGCAATTGACCATACACCCAGTGAACTTCACTAAATGTATTTCAATTGTCGTGATACAGTTAAGGAAGGAACGCAATACTTTTCCCAAAATGTCAAATCTATTATATAGCATAACAGTGATTAATATACTCTCCTCTCTGTGCGAACAACCAATATCGAAGCAAATAAAAAATCTTCGTTCAGCATCGCATTAACTTAGATGCTTGCGTTCAATGTACGCCCCTTCGCGTTAATCGCGAAGGCACATTATAGTGAGGATTTAAATCGAGGCGAAAGGACACGATCGCGCGCCTCCGCGCGTTTTTAACGGGACGTTTTGTAATGCCTTGGTTGAACAGCTCTGACCCTCTCACCAGCACCGACCGGGGGCACCGCGTACCCATCGCCACCCCACGCCGTGGTAACGCTCCGCGGGTCGGGTTTTGAGAACGCGCCTTTCTCCGCGATAATTAAACCGCCCCATGCTGGGATCCAGCCCGCTACCGGAGTGCGTTAGTCATGCTGTTAATTATAATCGGAGGTTAAACGGCCGCTACCGACGCCTTTGACGCCTTTGTATCCCATTCCGATCGAACGAAACGGATCTACGCCGCCGCGGATCTGGTCGACGAACGCGCGAAGGGAGTGGGGGATCGAAGGAGGCTTTTGAAGTCGGGTTCGCCGCGAAAATCCACGATCGTGGAGCTGTTTAGGAACGTGGAATTTTGGGACCGTCGTCGATCGTTATCACGCCCCGTCCGATGTTATCGTTTTCTCTCGGCGCGCGTATAATCCTTCCGCGCTGCGCGCCGAGGACAAAGGTGCCAATGGCCATAAATCCGAGCACGCGGAGCCCGCGGCGCGCCGCGGAAACAAAACGACAGCGACGTATTCATAATTCTATAATTCGTGAGAGGCTGCAGAACCTTTGTCGGATCGTTAAGCGGCTTTGTCCCGATGATTTACGCCAGTCTCACAGGCTCCTCTTTTGCCCCTCGCTCGCGCTACATCCAATTGATTAGTCCTCGGTCTTCGCCAAATATCCCTCACGTCGGAGGGCGTCGAGGTGCTGCATCGGTTTTAGTCGGTCGGAGAGCGACGGATATTCGGCTCTGCTCGTCGTGACGATGTGACGATATCGAATGCGATATTTTTGGAGGGATGAAACATTGTTTCTCATACGCAAAACCCCTACCTTTTCTCCAAATATCGACCCATTATGATGCTCACTTCTTCTCGTGATATCTTTCAATCGCGATCAATCGACTGCTGTATTCGATATGTTTTTCCGCGCAGATTCCATTGATCACAAATTCATTGATGAAATCTCAAAGGAACATGGAGATATCGATGATTTTCTACGAAAAAAAATTATGTCCTCGTAAATAAAATGATTGATATCGTATATCTCTTTTGAGATATCGTCAGATAAGCCATGCAATTTTCAGAATCAACCCGAAAAAAAGTACATATAAGTTATTACAACGCGTGCACATTTAACCGCAGCTACAGAAAATCCCGTTGACTCTGGATTCCAAACACGACCTAGACCAGGTGCGCGAAACGTCGACGATCCTAATTATCTTTCCCGTTAATCTACGGACGTTAACGCCTGCATAAATAGCGAAGCATGCGCGAATTCGTACCAATAGCCACGAATCGTGGGGCTCGCGAGCACCACTCCGTAACCCGTCGCGTTCGCATCACGCCGCAAGCTCGTCGTCGACTCACGTTCGAGTTACAAATCACATCTGCCGTTACACCTACGGACGAGCGCGAAGCACCTGACGTTCTCCATTAAGACGTTCCTCGATCCCGGCTCGTCTCTAATTCTCTCTCCTCTTTTTGCACTTTGCTGCTCGAACGATGACAAAATAGAACGCGATGATTCGGCACAAGTTAGTTAGAAGGCCCATTCAGGAAATACCTAACACGCGCGCGCCGGATGACGCGACGTGCGTTCGTTCGTTCGACGACACACGGAGCAGAATACGTGCTTTGTGTGTGAAAACACTGGGTCGGTATGATCCCATTGTGACTTGACAGCGTCACCGTGCGGCCCGTTAATTAAGTTTTGTTTCGTAAACCGATGATGCCAGATGCGTGGAATTCTTCTGTGTGCCGGCTAATGGGTCCCTATAGAGCCTCGGCGCTCGGCGGAGAATACGAAATGTCTCTTGTCGACGTGAAATGTATGCATACCGGCCGGTATTCAAATACATTCAATTTCCGTCGATGCGGTTTATCGGCTGCGTGCATCTCTCCGTCCGGGGATAAACGCACTTTTTCTCGACATTTCCACTTTAAACCGTATCCGAGCGAGATGCGCGCTGCTTTTGACGCATTATCCGTTTCTCGTAGGGGAGAGTGGACGAATTGTGCGCACTTAAGGTGAATACATTGCCGTAGAGTGATTTTTGAAGAGTTGGAATCAATATTAACCTGGCAATAGAAGCTCCAAATATTCTTTCATCATTATGCTTCCTCATTCTGAACAATTTTCCATTGGCTGATGTTGTATTTTGCAAAGGGAAATAAAATGCAAAAGCGAAAAATCTCTCGTGTGTCGGGTAATTATGCGCAGAGCGAAAGACACAAGAAATAACTGAATGAAATGAATCCTTTATGAAATATTAATATGGAAAAGAGAAAATGTATTCAGCGAATGTTTATTTTATCGAAAATTAGTAACAAAATTAGGAAAATTACCTTCTCAAGCAAGAATCACAAATATAGATAATTTTCAGATGAATCAACTTGCCCTCTTTAGATATGTAGACAGGTCTGTTCTAACAATATAATCCGAGAATATGCGAAAACAGTTAGAAATAATCATACATGTACACACAAGAAGTAATTTTGCGTATTTGAGAATACATGCGCACAATTACCTGCTGGAACCTGATTGGCTATGAAAAACAATTATTCATAAATATTTTATCGGAAAAAAATGAACAATAGCTCAAGACACACAAAATAACGTATCTAATTTCGTTAAATATGTTAAATAAACAAAATAAAATTACGGACTTACCACCTTATTTCCTAGACCTCCAAAATTACATCAAAACAGAGGACTTTTACTCTTTTCGACTTCTGTTATCAGCAAGGCTTCAAATCGATATAACTTACAGTTATATCATATAGAATTTTTTTAGCCTCGACATTTCGACTCGATGACGTTTCCTTCTATCGAAGAAGTTGCCAAAACCACGATGCACACAATTACCCAATTCTCCCCTACTGAAACGTACCTCGAGATCTCTCGGTTATCAATACCCCTTGTACCGCGCAAGGTTGCGATCAAATTTCCCAGATAGCGAGCGCTATCGTCGCGACCGGAAACGATCGATCCGTCGCCCGACCGGCTCTCATAGACGTCCTCCCAAAGAGAGCCACGGTGCTTCGTTAAGTTTCTTCCACCGCGCTGTCGTCATAATGGGCATCGAGCGTGAATTGAGCGGGGTGTGACAAATCGGGGTCGGTGATATCATCCGGTGAATCGACATATTCACTAATTGCCCTTTTTGTTGGGAGGTGTCGGGGCCACCTTGAGCGCCTGCCAACGTTCACACGTGCCCGCGCACTACGTGTACGTACGCGTAGTTAATAGTAGGCGCGCGAAGTAATTGCCGGCGCGCGGAGTAACCTGCAGCAACCGCCGGTGCCGGATAATGCTGACTCGGTAAATACACACAGCTTATTAACCGTCACGCTCTACCGCGCGAGGACTGCTGCTCCTGCTGCCAATTATGTACCGTCGCGTCTCTTCGGCACTGCCGAAAAAACGCGACTTTTTGCCGCAAAAACTCCGGCAACGGTCCAGATACTCGTTACTACTCGAGCTTGTCCCTTGCGAGTAATTACGCAGATATCCGACTTCGTTGCACGAGGTCGACTTCCGCGACGACCCGATCGGGAAGAACCGCAGCTCCATTTTTTTTCGTGACGAATCGACGCGCGAATCGATCTCGCGTCGAGAGCGCAAGCGCTAACGATTTTTTTGGTACGGGGATAGCAAAGAAATCGGGGAAGAGAGTGTGGGGACTGTTCTGGAAGCTGCGTGCACGCCGAGAGAACAGTTTAATAGCAGTTAATAAATGCATACTTGATTATGGCGAAAGAAATATTTCATTAGGTCGAATATATGGTCATTATTGGAACGTCTCTTTTTCATTTGAACAAAAATAGAGTAATAGCTAACAAATATTCCCTTGGCCCAAAGAAATGTTTCTTTCGCCATGATCAAGTATACTTATATTGACTATAAGTAAACTTTTTTTTCTCAGTACAGGCGCGGATGCGGGGGAAAGAAAACTCACCTGAGCAGGTGTCGTGAGGCCCACGGACATGGCTGCTGCGGATTGTTGGGCCGCCGCTGCAGCCGCGGCCATGCTCGCCGCGGAAAGGGATCCGTAAGCGGCGGCTGGCCCGTAATACGAGCCCATTCCCGCCTGTCCCATACCACCGGCCATTCCTGTAACATCGAAACGTCCTCCTTTTATAGCCGTGACCGAATGAATTCGACTCGAGGTGGTGGCTAAGTTGGGGATAGAGCGAGCAACGTTCGCTGGACTGATATTGAAGGGCCCGGTTGATTCGTACGCGTGGCAAATATCCGTAGCTATAGCGTGGACGCGTTTCGGAGTTTCCCTTTCGACGATCATTCAACGTTATGTATTCCGATGCGGAGCGCGGACCTGCGGATGCACTCCGCGTAAATGACATTCGGTATCGATCTTGTCGAGAGTGTATACATAGGTAACAATGACAGGTATACAATGGACAGTTCAACCGACACACGTGTAGGTTCGAATGAATAAGTAAACGAGAATGGGGTATACGTGTGATGGGGTATAGGTACGTTGCAATGATAGCCTCTAGCGGTTGTGTATATATTCGAAGGATTGAACATTCGCATGAACTAATTTTGCATTTATACTTGAGTAGCCTTTAATTTTATAAGCGAAACCTCAACTCCGAAGTTACCTACACTGTAAACAAAATTTGTCATTTTAATATAGGTACTTTTATATAAAGCTGTTTTCCAGTACATGATTATGAAAATTAATACACTTCGTAATTATAAAAATTAATATAGTTCCTTACGAAATTGCCCTTATAACTTTCATAACGGAGTATATTAATTTCCATAATCACGTACTGGATAAAAGCATTACATACAATTGTATTAAATTTAATACAATTTTTTTTATAATGTAAAATCTTTCCTTTAAGTGATCGCTTTATAGATATCACGCGCGATCCTCCCCCTGTAATCACTCGTACGCGATATCCGGCGAAAAACCTACAGAGAGAAAGAGAGACCCGCTTTCTTGCAGCGAAGACGATTTCCCGCGCGCATGAGGGGGTTTGGACGAAGAACCTATCGACGTGGCTCTCCGTAAATTGGTAGATGTAGACGTCACTCACGGCTCATTTAACTCCGTGTACGGAAAGGGTGGGGGAGTGGAGAGCGGGACGAAGGGGGAAGAGGGAGAAAGGAGAGATGATTGGCGTTGAGATCTCCAAGATTTATGGTCGCTTCGGAGCGACGGCCACGTGTATAGGCATACACATAGGTCCGACGTGACCGCACGAGTGGTCAGGCATCCCGGCCGATGAGTTCACGCGTTATTCTAACGAGAGGTGTTAGGTTCCCCTGTTGGCTCATTATGATCGCCGTCGGGTGTTGCAAAACAAAATGCCGTCCATTAAGGTGCCTACCGACGGTGAGTTACTTATCTTGACCGATCGGAGCCTCGTGCGGCTCTCTCGTTGCTTATATTCGAGGATCGAGCCTTTTTGGTGCGTCGAGAATCGTTCCGATTCGAAATTTCAAACGGGAGGTTTGTTTGCCTAAGGCTCCACGAGTTCTCGAGTGGCAGAGGAATGCGGATTCGCGGTACGGGACGTGGGTGGAGGAATTATACGCATATGTGTATGTAAGCCAACACATTCTTGAATTGCATACGTATGTAGGGACGATTTCATGGAAGGTGTACACAATTTTTGCGTCGATTTAATTAATTATTTTCTCCGATGAGTATAAATGTCAAGCAAAAATTTCCTACGTTTAAATATGGCGAAATGTACCCGGATTGAAAATTTTGGATAGCACCAGTACATTTTACGGTCGTGTCGTGTTGGTGGGATGCTGGCTCGAAGATCGTCAAGCGGGGATGTATGTATGTACCTACTACTGGTGTGCTGCTGACGTACTGCAAGCGTGCTGTTGGCTCGGCTGTTTCCTCGTTGAAACGTAGTTATACTTACTATACGAATATTGCAATTTCTGAATGCGTTGCTGACTCAATTGTCAAGCGATGTGCCACTATTGTATTGTAGACGTACTGGATTTCCAAAATTTCAATCGGGGGGTGCATATTTAATTGTAGCAAAAAACTATTCATTAACTATTAGGATATTTAATTGCTTCGAGTGATTACCTCAAAACTCTTGTTGGCAAATAAATATTGCAATATAGTTAACGAATCGTATATTTACTGCTATGGAATATTTATATCGCCATATTTAAATTAATTTTTATTAATTATAAGTAATCGATCTCCCTAGCGGTTTTACTGGAAGATCATTTTAATTGCACGTTGTCACGCTCTTGATAAATCGGGTTCTCAAAGTTTGTCAATTTTCAACACGATACAAGGGGTGTTAAAATTGAATCGCCTACACTCGGAAAATAATTAAATCGTATATGAATCTTATGAAAAATTTATTTGTAGCAAGTACGAACCTATTTGCGAAGAGGAAAAATCTATTTGAATTAAACAAATGTTCCACTAGGTGCGCATTCAATTTAATATAGATATGCAAAAAATGTTTCTTCGACGTGCATAAATAAACTCCCACTTATGACGGATGCACTTTCTGTACGATTATAAACGAATAAGTTATTTATCTAGATAAGCAAATGGATGAAAAAGTCGCCTATAGGTATAGGTTAAATATTTGTGATTCTAATTATTTGCCATTAATTATAAATTTTGAGTAAAAATTGTCTAAATATCGCAATACGTAGCACAAAAAAGTGTGTATGTCGCGATCTTTAAATTACATTTTGTTACTAAGAAATAAACGATTTTCTCAGTGAACTGGCATTTGTGGTCTCTGTCCCTTGGACAATTGCGCTATTTCTACATACCCGATCAACGCATTTTTCGACGAGCATCATCAATATATATAAGACACGTAGCACTGGACCGTATTCGCTTCACGCGATGTGAAGAATCACTGTCAAACTATGAAATTATTAATGGATATCCAGGAGAATGGCGTTGCGTGTTACCGGTCCCAGCTCGTGATTCATACTGCGCGTTAGTACTAACGGTAGGTACGCGAGAGGGCATTAGCGAAGGTACCCTAGCGCGTGACAAAGTAAATACGAGCGGGCTTTTTTTTCTGTATTTGCGTATAGTAGAACCAAACTTGAGCCAAGAATTATAGAATAAAGTCGTATAAGATTTGACTGCATGGCGGTTTAAAGAGTGCAATGAATTAACCGACTGAAGAAATATTAAGATACATTATAGCGAAAACTCTACCTCCTCTCTAAAATTAAGTAAAATTTTCCGAATTCCTTAGTATAAAATGACATATTTTTCCTAATATTCATGGATATCCAGATATATGCTGAAATCAAATAAATAATTCAAATAACAAAACAATTTTAGAAGATCTTCAACCTCTAACCTTTCCTTGAGACCTTTAATTCCCTCTGACACATACAATTCCCCGACTGCTAAACATCCTGTAATCAGTGTAGGTAAAGCCCGTCATACTGATAGTCAGCCCCCTACAGAGATTTTTCAACTAACTCTCTTTAGGTCGTTAGAAAGTCGAATACGGCAGCTAAGATACCTATATAAGCAAGGATTTAATCGCTCCTCGCTAACATCAGCCTAATTCCACCACGTGGGCCTTGGTGCGAAGGCTATTTACGATCACAATGACACTCCCGTCGATGAGGCGCGCGCGTCGATTGGATTTAGTAATTACCGTCCTGTGTGTTAATTTGAAATATCATTTGCTACTTTAATCAACCGAATTTCGATCGATTGTACAGCTATACACCGATTAACAACCCGCAAGTGTAACGCGACATAACATTCGTCCGTTGCTCGTTGAATTTCTATCGCAGATGCTTATTCGCATTGCACCGAACATCTAGTCTCGTTAAGATTGCGCAAGTTGATCTATCGACCGGTTGGAAAATAAAAAATTCATCGATATTCACCGCGTCGAATCACTTTCGCATCCAGTCCGTTCATTCCGTATCAATGACCACGGCCGTTCTCCTCTTCTTCTTTTTGCAAGTCAGAAGAGAGAGATTCAAGCCGGGAAGATGAATCACTGTTGCAGCTCGCGCGGAGAGAGATTCGGCGATACAAAACGGCACTCGACGCAACAGTCTTAATTACACAGCGGCATCTGCCGCGAATTATCAGCGTCTTATCAATTACGGGGCTGTCCCTACCGAATTACACGCGCGGACAGATGTTCGAATCATCAACCCCCTCCCCTTCGGTTTACACAGATTTATTTGACATTCCACGCTTTGTCTCCGTCGTTGCGCGGGGTTCGCGCCGGTCGACCCTCGCGCGGGGGCAATAACGTTCTCCCCGGTCGTGAATCGCATTGTTCCGAGAACAAAAAGTGGACCAGTAAGGTGAGGCTACTTTACGTTTATCAAGGTTAGTTTTCCCTTAAATGAAAAAAATTATAGAACCATTTTCGAGCACCCTAGTAAGTCGAAATTTTAGACCTACTCCTTTAGGCTTATGGTAGGTCGATTTTCCATTTTATTGAAACCCCATGGTTAAGTCTAAAATGGTCCGTTAGTGAACATTTCACCAGCTTTCGGTTCAAAATAGGAGCTTATCAGCTGAGTAGGCCAATGGTAGGCCGAATAGAGTATTAAAAGCATCAAAGAGAGCAGGGGCAACATTTCGACTCGGAATGTGCCGCGGTAAGAAAAAAAATGTTAGATTCAAGTTTCAGAGACAAACCAACTTACTCAATTATTCCACCCCTTCGCGGTATCCTCCCGACAAGTTAATTCGACGAACCCGCAGTCCTCCGCGTAGCTATAAATAGCGCGAAACGCTTCGTTGTTATCTTTTACGCAACCCGAACGCGAGTAGCGGGCTGGAAGTTAAATCGTCGAATATCTATCCTTCGGCGCTGAGCGGCCGCCGAGTCGCATAGCGCCGAGATTCATTAGCGGCCGGCACGCGAGCATAAATTTGTCGGGGGCTTATTATTTATCGAATTGTCTTAGCGTGTACGATCGGAGAGTATATGCAAAGTCGCTAGGACACGCACACGAGTGCCTTCAGCGCGAGCGCGCGCAGTGGACGATGCACTTGGAGAACAAACCTGGATAGACTTGTACGATCGTCATGCCACTCATGCAAACTACAATAATTGATTGTTCCAAAGCTTTCGTCCATTTTTCCGCATGAGTTTAGAAACATAATTCTTCTTCAAAAAAATTATTCAATTCGCATTATAATGTCATTCAAATTAATCACTGTATTTATTGTAGAAAAATTTACGAAAAATTTACGATAGGTATATTGAATAAATGTTTAGCATTTTATTTGTATCTGTTTGAAATCATTTAATGACATAAATAGTTTTCCCAGTGATGACTCATAAAGCACATGGCCTTGTGATGCATTTAATAAGCTAATACTACCTAAAGTTGTTCTATAATTTGCGTGCATTTGTCTATTTGAGAAGCGACGTTGTCAACCTCGACGTCGAACTTTTCTAGAGCGCACGTCCTTCGTTCGTCTTCCAGATCGTCTCCCGCGCAAAGTTTCATCGGATCTCGCTCGTACGCCGCACAAAAGCGCGACAAAGAAGAACATCGTACACCGTGCGTGCGCGCGTTCAATGACAGGTTCGTAAAAGGCGTCGATACGACTTGACAATAGGAGCGCCGTCGCAATTTGCGTGCCCCGCTCGTGGTGTACCGATTTGTACTAATTGTGAGCCTCTCAATTAGCGATCGTCAAACGAACAGCGGCGCCCGCGATTGTAACGCGAACCGTTGCCGTTGTATTTGAATTTCGCGCGAGCGTATTGAAACGTAACACAGAAAGAGAGAGAATAGAATCAAGGGAGAAAGAGGGATGACCGACGTCATTTTTCTGGAATTTCCGCGTCCCGGGCCGCTGTTTGCATCGTAATGAATTTGTGCAGTTGACACGCGCAACGCGCGCGCGTCCCCGGCAACAACGATGCAGTCGTCGTCCCCGCCGCGCCGTTTCCGAGTAAAATCCGCGTTTATCAATGCGTAATCCCGCGACGCGAGTCTCTTTCCTCTCCGCCCGGTATAGGTAGAGGCGCGCGACGCGCCGATATCGCGCGAGGCGATCGGTGTACGACGCTCGAACGGCCCGTAAATCGTGTTAACCCGAGGTATGGCGAGTTTTAATAAGGGAGAAAAAAAAAATCGTGCGCGCGGCAGCCACGGCGAGGAGGAGCAGCAGCGCCGGTTCTCCCTACATAATCTGACAATTTATCCAACCACCCACGGGCTCCTCCGAGTCGTTAGACTCGCTCTTATCGTAGCTATACGCGACGTTCCTATATTGTAACCTACTCGCAAAGCTCTCGCAGCGTGCCGCGTGCAGTCGTAAACACGTGAATCTCTCGTTTCACGCGCGGTCCGCGTTCCCCCCCGATAAATTGTAGATTAGCAGTTGCGAGAGCGGGGCACACAAAGGTGGTTTTCGCGTACGGGACGATACAGCTTCAAAGGGGAATCGTTCGACGAAAATTAATATTCTCGAGGTAACGCGCGATTTTCAACGTGTTACGAGCTTGTGCGTATACGTGGACAAATGCAGGAAATGAATGGATGAGTGGTTCGTTTATTTGTACAGGGTTGAATCGGAATGTCTTTCGTATTTTGTGGATCTCTCGATGAAATGAATCTTATTATCAGGGAACTTTAATTAATCAGGGTGGCCACTCGATTCTGTTCACAAACTTGCCTCACATTTCCCGGTTTTTCAGTTGAGTGGCCACCATGTTAATCTGTTCGACGATCGAAGCAACAATATTAAATTCGCACCTCTCTCTCGTTCATTTGAATCAGATTTATCAAGTAGGTACTCGAAAATTTGACGAACGACCCGAATAAACTGACTTTTACGACATGTCGTGCAATAAGAGCAAGACGATGATTGAGGGACAAAGTGGGCGCGAATGCACGGGCATTGATGTACGATAAATAGAAGAAGACGCGATTACTTTCGAGGAGACGATGTCCCTTTACGGGCGGATTCATTGCGACCTTTCAATTCATTCGTGCGCGAAAGAAAAGGTTCGAAGAACTCGACATTGCCCGAGCATTTCTGATTGCCCGCAGGCATTTGTACGACAAAGAGAGCGGGACGAAGTGCCGACCGATATGAACATTCAGGCATTCATTTCGATAAATGAAATTAGCTTTCTTTCTCCGAATCTGTTGAAACATCGATGCTTAACGAATTAGAGTAGGTACAATATAAGGCGACACCTTGATGCTTCCAAGAAACATTTTTTTTTTCCCCTATTCCGTCCACCATTCGGACCGTCCGATCGAGCTTCGTAGAAAATTAAAAGACGCCAAGACAAACAAAATGGCGGACCCGAAAAGAAAGCGTGTAGAGCAAAGCACGAGCACGAGTTCTTCTAAATGTTCCGGATGTACCATCCCCCCTCCCTAATATACCAGAAACCTCTGTTAGACGCTGTCATATTTTTTCCAGGAAACGTGGCAAATCTACACGTAAAAGTTGTTTGCGATGCGTGCAAAGAACATATGAGGGATATCTGCACGACATGCTTGACGGACTAAAAATACGTTATTTTCGAGGTTCCAGAACTCAGCCATTTTGTATTGTTTTCTTTCTTTTTTTGGTTTATTTCAGAGTGTGTATTGTGTAGTTTTGAAAATGTGAAGTCTTGCTCCTAAAGAGATAAATATATACTTATTTTTTGGTATTACATGTGAGATGCTTGCGAAATAAGGCACAAAAATGTCATCATTAGATTTTATGCACTTTTAACAATACATTTAAATGTGAAAACAAGGAATTTGTATTTTTTACAATTTAGTACATCTTACTGAGTATACCCCATGAATAAACCAGCTCCAAATAGGCACAATTTGATTTTATATCAAATTCAAATTGGGCTACAATTGTAGCCCACGCGCCTAACCATGTTACAAAAAGGGGCGCGCCTAACGTAGGGTTAAAGCTCCTCTTCCATCGTTTTAAAAATGCACGTGTCGCATCGCGGTGCACCGCGATAAATAGTCGAAGAATTAAACTCACCAGCTCGGAGTGCCTCCATGGGTACACTGGGATACGGGATGCTGTAGGGATATCCTTCCTTCCGAAGTGTCTTCGGCTTTCTTCTGGGTCGATATTTGTAATCCGGATGTTCCTTCATATGCATCGCTCGTAATCTCTTAGCCTCGTCGATAAACGGACGCTTCTGTCCCTCGGACAGCTGTTTCCACTCGGCACCTGCGCATGCAATGAGAAATTACGGTGAGGATTATCGTAATAACGATGTAATGTGCGTTGGTCTCGTGTTACAGTTAATTACACCGCGGTCATTAATCACCGCGTAGCGATAACAGTGACACAGCTGACTGGTGAAAAAAATACTCGAACGCCGCGCTATCGAGAATGCCGATCGCCAAATAAATTAATTCACGCTCATTGACGTCTTCCCGAAAACTCCACAAACATGATTATCATTTCTTAGTCACGTTCTTTGATAATAATTCTCGCATGTAGACGCGATACCGACATAGAGCCGCGTACCGCATGGAAAATATACATACATGCATCGCGCGCGTCGAGCAGAAACAGTAAATTGTAAACAGTCGCGCATCGTGCTGAAAATTGCGAGGACGAGTTGCTCCTTGGGCGAGCGAGTCACACGACTCGCCGGGGAGCGAGGTGTCCTTACGAAATGTTTCGCTCGGACGAACGCTGCACGTCCTCCTGCCTATCTTTCCTTCTCTCCCCGTTATTCAAGCTTACAATGCTCTGTCCACGACATCAACCATTGGTGCACGTGCGCCGATAAAATTGGCATTTCATCCTTACGCCGCGGCGCACCGGTTAACGTCTGGGAACGAACTGTTGAGACGCCATATAGCAGACTCCGCTGCGGTTTGTCTAGAGTCATTATTGTGACTTTGCGATACATTGTTGCGCAGGGAGAAAAGTTCGCGGTTGATCGCTCTCGCGTTGTGGATAACGAAATCTCTGGAATTTATTACCGTGAATATATATAATATATAATAATACGCGTCGGTGCACTATGAATACGTTATCCAGTATTTACTGCAATAGAAACGATTAGCGCGCTCAAGCGTGATACTGAGACGAATCCTCGGTAATAAATAGGTTTCAGTCTTCGTTCTCTTTCACACGAAAGGCCGTAGAGTACAGGTAACGAGGCAAAATCACAGTTCAGTCCGATATTTCAATCCCTGCGGAAATCTTCATCAATTTTTCCAAATCGAATGACTTTTATCTCATTTCCTCCGCGATTCTCGCCCCGCACCACGAGTCCACGTGCGACGCGCCTCGATAAGAATGAAAAGCGAGAAAAGGACCGCGCGCCAGCGAGGAATAATGAGGTTTAAGGAACGCCCGGAGAAAAGAGCCCCTAGAAACACAGTCGGCAAACGGCGAGTGTCTCGAACGGAGTTGGACGGAAAGTTGTTCGGCGGAGCCGTCGCGCTGCGGACTGAGTGCGAACGTATTGGGTGCCGTAGCGATTGTTTCCCCAGAAATTAATTACCAGTTGTTGTGAAACGCGAGACAAAGCGAAAAGCCTGGCATCTAGCAATGTACGGAACAGTGCGGAGAACGGCACGGAACGGAGCGGTACACAACTGCCCGGCTACCAGAGAGTAGCGCGGGAACAAAGAGAACAGAGGTGAAGTCGACGACTACAATGACCACGACGTCGGCGAAGCGGAGCAACATCTCTGCAATCAAATCTGCGCGGCGCCCAACTCTCGAAATTTATAGGGACATTTTCCGCGACTTCTCCATTCGGCGACCACTCCGCGCGGCTACCGACATCGCGAGCTCTGTCGAACGATGGCACGGCACGCGAACGCGGATGTATATATATACATAGTTTACTCGGTGATGTCAGCCAAAATTTGGTTTGTAAGGAATTTTTTTATCGCAGATTCGAAAAATGTAGGCTAAATTATTTGCCTCGTGTTTTTTCACGTTTGGCTTATCTGAGCTGGAAAAACGACTTTTTAAAGTGCAACTACATACGTCATCGTGCAGTGAGTCCATCTCTCTCGCACTCGCAACTTAGTATAAATGCGTCTCCCCCCTGGCGTTACGATGACGTCGCGATGTTGAAGAGAGAAACGCATTTATAACTCTGTGAATAATTATTTTTTCGGGTATTTTCCTTTTCGTACGATATTAAATATGTATGCAGATTGCAAATTAAATTTTGAAATATGAATATTATTTTTAAAGACCGAATTGCGGTTGCGATCAAACTCTCTGATCCTTCGCAATGATAGATGAATCGTACACGGAAAAAAAGAAATTGTAACATTTATAGAGTTAATGATAAAATGCAGGGCAAGGCCAATTTATTGTTACGATAATTAGAATTTTTGGAAAAATTATAGCAAATACTTGCAGCTTCTAGAATTTTTTACGTAAAAGCTTTATTCTCCCGCTGTACGTAAAAAATTCATCTCCACCACTTAAAAAAGTTTCATTTAATTACTCGAAAGAAAATTTGCGATAAAGCAGCACGCGCTTCAAAATAGGGACATTTTGGCCGGGTATCGGATTAATTCGAGACGCGACCGTCGTAATTCCCCAAGTCCCAGTCGTCGAGGAATCGAACGAAAACGAACGGGGACAGTCTCCGTTTGGAAGGCAAAAAGTAGGTAACGTCTCGCGTCGCTTTGATTCGCGCCCCAGGAACTGAATGTCGCGAACGGTTCCATCCGATTGGCCGCGCCGTTACTATGAATGGCGTTTCTTTCGAGATTAGCAAGAACGATCGGATCGAACGAAGACGGAGACGTATACGATTACAATGCCCGGCTGTGTGCCGATTCGCGCGAGAGACGATCGTCGCGTCGCCCGTTCGATCCACATAAAGACGTTTTACCGCGCGTTCTTTGCCGAACCTGCCGAAAGTTTTCTGCCTTTCTCGACGTCGTGCGACTATTCGCCCGAATCGATCGTTTCGTACACTTATACGAGAGCGCGGAGGCATTCCAACGCGACGATTCGATCACTTCGAATAACCCAGGACGATTGTATCCAGGATAATTGCGCTTAAAAACAATAATGTGTCTATAGAGCTCTGTCTCCACGCCGTCGGCATATGCCGATTGGCACGACTGTTTGGCAATTTCAAATATGTATGTACACTATTCCAAATTAGAGGTGTGCCAAAAGTAACTGTGTACGAACTATTGATATTTCTGTACCCTGGAATAGAAAGGGCGGATGTCCTGAAATTCAAGTTTTGGGATAAATGTACCTATATTCTAGAATAAAAAAGCCCGATCTTTTCATTGAGCATGGTTAAAATGCTGAATTTTAAGTCGTTTCTGGCATGCTAATTAAAAAATGGCAGATGTCCAATTCGAGTTAATATTTAAAAGACCTATGTGTGTGGACATCCGCGATTTATGCTTACGCGAATGCAGGGTTTTGGACAACCGCCCTTTCCATTCCAAGGTACAGATTTATAGGCAGTCAAATTGTCAATGAAACTACTACCGTCACTCCACCAGTAGCAACAGTCATTACTGTCAGCCGTCAACCTGACTACCAGAAACGACTGTAAAGTCGTCTAGTTAGTTTTTGCACACTTCTAATTTGAATTAGTGTACACGTGCACACACACACACACACACACACACACACACACATCTGAAACTGCCAAACAGCCGTGCCGATCGGCGAATACCGACGCAGTGGGGACAAGGCTTTAGACCTACGGATCTTCGTCGAAGGAACTCTTAAGCTCGCTACAGACTGTGCATGTATTCACGATTCGTGATGCGCGATGCGTGATTCGCGGGCAGTTCGCGAATAGTGTGTAAGGACTTGTTCGTTAAAAATCGATTCGTAAACAACATGGTTCGTGTGTTCGCAGTAATTCGCTCTTGGAGGCGGTAAATTTACGAATATCAAAGGCTGCGCATCGTGAATAAACGCATAGTCTGTATGTGCTCTGTTTGCGAATTACTACGAACTACAACGAACTGGACGAATCACGCATTGCGCATCACGAATCGCGAACACATGCACAGTCCGTAACGAGCTTTACAAATAAGTTGACCTAAATATTCCAGTCTACTTCACTCCAACGTCGTAAAAATTCCACACCTGTTGAACAAATCGGAAAAGCACCGCGACCAATACTAACGATCTCGTACAAAAACTTCCGTCCGCCCGACGGTTTGCGTCATGCAAACTGTATCGCGACGTGTTTACCTCACAAACCACGATCGCACGACTGCACCCACCTAAATATTCCTGATACTTTAAACACACGCGATATATTTCACCGTCAATCCGCATCACCTGCATGGCTCGAAGTATGTCTCAACGCGTTAGCAATACGTCTCTATTCCCTGTGTCCAGAGGGAAGAGGCGCTTCCTCGCCGAGGCAAAGGGGTTGAAAGCTCGGACGAGTTTCCTGAGAATTCGCCGAGCGGAAGAAAGAGCGAGGAGTCGCGAGCGATCTCGCGGGGAAAAGCGGCATCGGCCGAAGGCGGACGCGCGCGCGAGACGACGAGCGAAAGAACGCGGCGGCGGCGGCGGCGGCGGGGCAGCCATCCGGGGTATTGTCGGGGGGATAAAAGTTCTCGATACCAGGAGCTCCGCGCGGAGAGAGATACGCAGAATGGATACATCTCGCTCGACGGGCTTCGCTCCGCCGTTGCCGGTTACAATGGAAGAGTTGCCCCGGACCGGCACAAAGCGCTAGACAATGCGTGAACGTGGTGGGATACAGAGCTTGGGGGTACAACGAGAACAGTGGAGATTTTCAGCTTCCGAAACAATGCGCGAAAGACGGAAGTTGGTACGTTACTTTGAAAATTGATACGCGCGCGAGGTGAGTGAGTACGAATCCGGGATGTGGAATCGGACTGTTTGTCAACGGGGAATGGGCGAGACGCGGCAACGTCTCCCGCGAAGGGAAGAAGCGTCGTCTTCTTCGGGGTGTGAAAAGTATCCGGATGATAAAGTTTCAATCGTATTCGCAGAGCGTGTTCGTGCTAAAATGTCGTTTTCGTAATACTCTTGAGATCATTTGAATGTGATTCCGTGAAAATTAGAGTCGACGGAAAGTAGGTATAGGAAGGACCCGGTCGCTTTGATTGGCCCCTCGGAATCGCTATTAATAGAGATATCCAGGGGTCAACTGAAGTTTACCCAGCACTGAGAGAAAAATGTAGTAAATTTAAGTAAATCGGCGGTTGTGGGTACACTGTAAAAAATTTCAGTTTTGAATTCACAAATTGCGTTGGAAGCTTCAAACAAATACAAAAGTGTGATAAAATTACTAACAATTTGGCGCGAAAACACAAAGTCCATATAAGGAATGTATAGGAAAGTCACGATGAATATTGTAGAATCACAATAAGATATCGTAAAATAACAATATGTAGGTATCGTAGTAGATTCCCAATTATTTTTGAATTTCACAAATACCTCTACTTTTGTAAATTAAATTCACAAACGCGTGGGAAGCTTTTGACAATTTCTAACAGTGTAGGAGAATGTAGATCAAGTTACCTGGACTCGAATGAACTGTAGTTTGTTTCCTTCAAATAGCCGTTAATCGTTATAACCAATTTATTAGTCGGAGCGATTAATTCTGTATTCCCCCACCCGCGTAAACGCTGATTTCATTGAATATACCATTTTTTCTCTCAGTGTACCTATTCATCGCCCACGAGATTTACAAAATTCCAGGAAGTTTACAAAGTTTCCCGATAGACGAAGATTCCGTTCTCCCTCCGCGTTAATCGATCTTCCCCCTCGCGCCGAGTCACGCGGCAGACAAAGTTCCGCAATCCTGTACGAAAATTTGAAGCGCCCGCGATCGATGCTTTCCGGGCATCGCCGTACACGCATCGACAATGGGTCGCCTAGTTATATTTTAGCTTATCCAATCGATACACGTTTTCCCGTCTGAAAGGAGCCGTATTTGTTTAGAACAAAGGCCCCGCCGGGCTCCCTCGGTGTTAGTGGTAGGCAAGTTGTTCTCGGCAATACTCCTTCTCTTTCGTGCTTTCGGGAACCAACCGAGCTTAAAGCACAATGGCGCCTGCTTTTCAGTCCTTTCGCTGCTCGACAATGCCGTTTATTTAACATCGTTTAAAAGTACAAAGCCTGTTAATTAATGGATGGAGAAGGAGGCGGAGGAGGCGCAGGCGACGAAGGCGGACGCGAACGGGGGTGGAGGAGGGATGGCATGGCACGGTGATGGCGGTGGAAGACTGCCGCGGTTTTTATCATCGCGGCACAATAGCGCGCGAATGCGCGGAAGACGTTCGTATCGCTCGGAGCCGTCGGTCGGATCGGCGATCGGCGCGAAGATTTTTCACCGGCACGTGTTCCTCTCGAATCGATTTAACCGGCCCTTGGCAGCTGTGGAGTACAAATACTATCCCCTTCTGGATTGGTGTGGAATTTAATTTTGTTCTATAAGAGAAACTAGAATCTGTTTCACTACTTTTTCCGTAATTTGAACAAAAATCATAAAATGAAAGCACTTTTCATATAGATATAAATGGACCGAAATTATTTCCTGAAATCATAACCACCATGCAAAATAATAACAATATTTTTATTAATTCGAGTCGTAGCCTAAGCCGATCCCAGATAAACTTGTATGATCGTCATGACGTTCATGCAAACTATAATAATCGATTGCTCTAAAGTTTACGTTTATTTTGTCGCATGTGTTTGTAAGACTAATCGTTCATCAAGAAATTGTTTGATTTACATTATAATGTGATTCTAATTAATCGTTGTATTTATTATAGCATCATATTTATGAATTTACGATATATTGAGTAAATATAGAAGCATTTTATTTGTATTGCATAGTTTGAAATCAATTAATGACACAAATATGCTTGCTTAGTGGCGACTCATTGAGCGCACAACCTTGTTGCATCGGATGAACCAATGCTACCTTGAATTATTGTACAATTTACGTACATTTGTCTATCTGAGATTCTAGTTCAGGAAATGTACCTATTTAGAGTATGGCGCGTAGATTTCGAAAAAAAAATTATTTCACTTCGCGAAAATAAGTGATTGCGAAGAAACCGATGAAACAAATTTTCCAAACACAGTGACAATTTTCCGTAAGCAACATTGGCTGGAAAATGTAGAACTGTATGAGGCTTGCAATCGGAGGAAAGCTGACTCCAAAGTGCTAGAAATCAGAATTCCCTGCTAACACTCAAGCCCGCTTAAATCGGTGCAGCCTCTGTGGAATACTTCGCGCGGAGTTATCTCCGATTGAAATCGGCGGGAATCAAGGTCGAGGTGATTCTCCGGATCACGGTGCATTTCCCGTCGGTTTGTGACGCAACGAATCGTTCGTTTTCAACGGCCCTCGTTGCAATAACGGTACCATCGCCCACGTTGCGCGATGCAGGCGGGTACACCGCCATCCCGCACACCCATTTGCGCGATTCACCGCGTACCCTGCATACACGTCGCATCGAAACACAGTCGCCGACCGCCACCGGCGGTGGAGTTGCGTGTTGTGTCGATCAATCGATTCGCGCTGCCGTCGCTCCCCCCGCGTCCTTCTCCTCCTCCGCGTATACCTATATAGGTACCGCGCGTGGCTGTCCGCGACAACGAGACGTGGAAATTGGAAAACGTTTCCCGCGCCGCGCGCGAATGGACCGCCGACGGCCCTTGGAATCCCAGGCTACACAATCAGAGTGTCCACTACAATTTCTTAATGATATTCAAGTACTTTTATAGGACTCTTCAAGGATATTTTCAGGATTTTCAATGACGCGAAACAATCAATGATAAGCTGTATGAGAGGTACGTTATTCTGTGTGATAATCGAATAAAATGACCCATGCAATGAATCAACAAGAATACCTATTTATTAAGTGAACAAACGTGCTATGCCTATTCGCTCATTGATCGCTGCCCGTTGCACCCAGACCAAATTAGACTTTACTCTTTCAAAAATTCAGGGCTTTGGTAAAACAAACGAGAATTAAATTTTCAAGGATCTGCACAAAAATGCAAGTACATATCCAGGACTTTTTAACCCTTCGCTTGTAACGTCTTTTTCGGCACCTGTAACTTGTAACGTCGGGTCACTCGTGTCCGACGCCTAAAAAATACTTTAGTGTTCTAAAAAAATCTGAAAAAATTAGTGTTACCTTATTAACTATCTTACTTTAAGGATCAATCGCTATACTACCGATTTTTTCATCTGTTTAAACAATATATTTATATAAACCCTTCGAGTTACAAGGAACAGTCACTTTCGCCAGGGCACGAGTGACCCGACGTTACAAGTTAAGGGTTAAGGACCGAAAAGGAAGGATCGAAAAGGTCATCTTGAAGTCATCCGCGTTGGCAGTCTAATGTCTCACTTTTTGTTAACATAAATTTCATGTTATCCAATAGATGACTATTGGGTGACTCAAGATATATGTAAATTATCAAAAAGTCAGACATTATTAGACTGCCTGTGCATAGCGAAAAAGAAAGCTTTCTGGCTCGTGTTGTCTGGGCAGAAAGAGAGAGAACTCGGCGAACGCGCGCGACTCGACCTCGCGCCCGGCGCGCGAAACGATCGAACCGTGGCGCGAGCGCCGACGAATTAATCTCGTCGACGCGTCTCCCGAATCGCTACAACCGCGGAAATCTCTCCATTCAAATTTCCTCCTCTCCCGGTCCGCCGGTATGTACGTACGCACACGCGCGCACGTGCTCGTTAGTACGGCCGCTTCGCGAGCGATTATTTTTAATCTACCGTAGGTACCAGGAGAAGCCTTATAGCGCGCGCGTGCACCTACGTTTTGTGCCCGCGCCTTTGTCACGCGGTCATTGTTCCTGCGAGTCTATAGAATTCCAGTGTCGAGCACCTCCGATTTATATTGCGATTCGCGAGCGCGCGGTACCCACTCGCCGACGCCGCCAATGGGTCTACGACTTTGTCGTGTGGTGGTCGTCGTCGTCGTCGTCGTCATTGCGGCCGATCTTGTATACGGTCTTCCTCGTTCGCGGATCTAATTAAGTCCTTTTCGAGAATTTTAAGAACCCTCTGTCAATATTATTACGATTGGAAGTATGAAGAAAAAGTTCGCGAAATAATTTGGAAACCATTCGGTATGATCTTTCACAGATCGGAAATACATTTTCATAAAGTATTGTGGCTAAACATTTATTAATTGATCATTACGATTGGAGCCGATAACTGTCATGACTAAGAATGTTAGAAATCGATTTGACAGGCACCAAAACTTTCAGCTAGATCAGACATATTGTGTAGGTACTTACGGAGAATGCGAATTAATTCGATCTCTTTAAATAAAAAAAATATTCATATTTTTAATATCAATTTGTAATCTGCATAACTACATATTCAATATTACACGAAAAAGAAAATATCCGAAAAAATAATTACTCTCTCGCAGTTATAAATGCGTTTCTCTCTACAACACCGAAGTGACGTCATTGAAACGCCAGAGAGACGTAGGTACCTACCTACTTATATGCTAAGTTGCGAGTGCAAGATAGACTTACAGCACGATGACGAAGCTGTATTTCAAATTGTCGTTTTCCAGTTTAGATAAGGCCGAAAATGAAAAATTAAACAACACGGAGTTTTGACGCACGTATTAAAGGCGTGCGCTTTCGCTCGTTGTACGAGTAAATTACTACGAGCAATTCGACACTTCGGCGTTCTGCCCCCGTCGCGTTTCACCCCCATTCCATGTCGCGCGCGGTGCGAACGGAACGGATTCACGACCCCAATCCACCAAGGAGCGATTGCGCGGACGCTAATAACAACGCCGCGCTCTCTCCTTTGTACGTAGGTACATCTCATCGTGTTTAGCCCCCACGCAAAATTGACCGACGCCCGGGGGCCAGAGAGTCGCTCTGGAGGGAGCGGCTAAAAGCCACACTTGTCGAAGTGGCGGGATGACGAGAGGGTACGCGAGAGTACGCATACAGCGGGAGTGCCCCGGCCGTATGTGTACCGTACGCGTATCGCCGTCCCATCCCCCGCGAGGGATGTCCGTCGGCGCGCGCCGCCAACGGCGAAGAGAGAGAATCCGTGCGCGCGGCACGAGCGGCAAAAATACTTCATTAAGATGAAAGCTCGCTTCTTCCTTCTCTTCCACTCCCTCCCGCTTCTCTGCGAGCCCTCCGCGCGACCCTCCGAGAGACTTTCTCTCTCCATCTCTTCCCTTTGCAGCATCGTAGAGGCTCGACGCTCACCTCTCTCCCTAACGCCGCGCACAGGACACAATGAGCGCGGAGACGTTTTAGATATGCGGGGAAAAAAGGCCCGGAGGAAAGACGATACGGGGAATTACGACGCGCGGCGCTGTACGACGAAGCCGCTGCGACGCTGGATGATTCGATCATTCGTTAGGTCCACAGCCGTTTAGTTCCGGAAGGTGAATCCGTGGCTACGGCACGACTACGGAGGGGGTACGGAAGGTATACCCTATAGGGGGAGAAGGAGAGTTTAGCACAGCCGTACCTATGCGGAAACGTAACGTTTCCTCGCGCGGGATTACGAGGGAATCTATTATTAATGGATCGGGGAGCATTCTTTCGACACCTTTGGAACCTACCGGGGCTTATATACTTTCATGGCGAAAATAAATCCTTGTGGCTGCCGGTTCGTCTGTATGTCGATTTTTATCGTGGTACACGGACCGTGTAAGGACGGGACTGTTTTGGTAATAGAGATATAGGTACGGGTACACTCGATGCTGTTGCGATTATCCCGTAGTCTAAATGTGGCGAAATACTTTTTGGACGTCTCGTTTCGACTACAAGATACCTATAGGTACACTGAAAGAACTCTTAGTCGGGCTAACAAAATATTTTGATTGAATACGAGCCAATAAATCGTTCTTTTTTTGGAATCGCAAAATACTTTGGTCGATTTTGATGGCAGAGATAAACATTTGGATAATCCAACAAATATTTGTTTGGGTTATCAAATTGACCCGACAAAATTATTTTGTGGACTATTTTTTTCTCTCAGCAGACGGAGAGGAGAGTATATTAACCCTTCGTAACTCACGTGGGTTTTTGAAACATAAGAGCTCACCTGGGGTGTACCCTACACCCCAGTTAAAAATTAACGTTTTCTTAGTGAAAAATTGAAATTTTGTAATAGTGTTTTTATTTTAAAGCTTGAGATATTGCCTAATGATCTCAATATGTATTTTTAAAAAAATTAATTTCGTAATTTTCTAATTGAAAATAAAACTCGAAGTCTCGGTACATGAGGTCTCGGTTTTCAGACGCTCAGATATCCCTTCCGATTTTTATTAAAAAATAGTATAAATAATAGACTGAGGATAGTTATCATACTCTCGTTTTATTAACGAAGGCAAATTAACAAATTGGAACAAGTTTTATAGAAAAATATTAAATATTAAGTTAATTACAGATTGTTAAAAATCACTCTTTAACACTGCAGCGTTCTGTCGGATAAACAAACCGGTATTGTCTTGCGCTTTTGGTGCCAAATTCTTGAATGAAACGTTCTCGAAAGGTAGGTACTGAAAGTGCCAACCTCGAAAAAAAAAAAACTCTAGGCGTGACATGCAAAAAAAGGAGGCTGGGGTGTCGCCTACACCCCACGTGAGCAACGAAGGGTTAATCATTGTTATACTAGCTACTAGATTTGACATTTCGGGGAAAGTATTGCGCTTATCGCTTTACCGTGTGACAACAATTGATATATAGGTACGTTTAGTGAAGTTCACTAGATGTATGTTAAATGTTGTCATACGGTAAAGCAATGAACGCAATACTTTTCCCAAAATATCAAATCTATTATCTAGTATAACAGTGCCTAATATACTCTTCTCTCCGTGTAGTTGTAATAATAATTGAACGTCGAATACCTAACGAATCGAATAGCCCGGCGACCGCGAAGTGAGATGGAAAAGGAATTGGCAAATGAAGAAACGCTCGAGGACGAATGGACGAGCGCCGATGAAAAAGAAAATCAAGCGCGATCGGGATATCGAACTCTACTCCGCACAGTTCGGTAGGTACGTTACGGTCGTGTCCATCGACGATTACTGCGGCCGATACGACCGCGCGCGTTTCTATCCCAACGATTCCAATCCCCTGATCGTACGTTTTCTTGGACGAGACATTGTATACGTGGAAAGTTTTCGAGTCCGGCGCTATGCACCCTGGTTACATCGGCCTCCGATAACCAGATTAGATTCGCGCGCGCGCGTCTCTCGTGTCCCCGTATTCCAATCCCGCCGTGCAGTGGCTATTCGTCCGAATCTCGACTGGACGCGGAGGAAGCGTGCCCGGCTAAGTTTACTCGTCGAACTTAATTGGGATATAGCGAACTCGTCCTCGTCGTTACGTCGGAAGGACTTCACGTCGACGAGAGAGCGCGTAAACGAAATGAAAACGGGAGACGAAACTTGAAATTTGTTTTCTCATTTCTACAATGGATTTCATTTCAAACATAGGCGATGTGCCATACATTCTAAACCGTACGCTATTGGTTGTCGATTCGAGGAGGCTGTAATGATTGGTTCAAGCGACTTACCAGTACTCGGCAATCGTTTCAGTAGAAGATTCCTAAGCTTTGATCACTGGGCAGACGTAGACACGTATACAATAAAAGAGGTACACGTACATATAAGGTTTTTCGGATGTCCCTACTGTGCTGAAGGACAATTTTTTCTTTAGAAACTAGTAAATTGTAATGTAAACTATCGTGATTTATGGCGCTACTCTGTACAAAAATATAAGCTCTGCAAAGGGCTACATTCTATAGTCACATATAAAGACTGTATCTATATCTATATATAAAAATCTCGTGACTGAATTTAGTCCTTCAACTCTACTACGAAACGGATTGACTGATTTTTATGAAATTTTTTATGCTTATTCGGTAGGTATGCGGATAGGTACTCTTATAGCATAAATTTCATACCGCTAGGTGATTAGGGTGTTTAAAAAAATTTAACAATTTTAAAAAACGATATCCGTATACAACGCTATCTCTGATACATGACTTGAGCTAGCAGAGCAAAGACAGATGGCGCTGCGTTCGCTTAATCGCAACAAACAAGTGCGCATGTTCAAATTTCATTTTCAATTTCTGATGTGTCACAAAGCGGTTCGTGAAACATTTTCTACGATTGATTTCCATTCATAAAAAAAAAGGTCGGTAAAATACAAAATACATTATCATTATATCGTTTTCAATATATTCATTCAACAAATTTTGATGTGAAACATCTTTTGCCGCGTTGAGTTTAGAGTAAAATCAAGAGAAAACGGCGACGGGAAGCGTTATGACTCAATCGTCATTTTCAGCGTTCAATTGAAAATTAGAAACTTTGCGTTCTTGCGTTCCATTCACAGCATGCAGAACACATAACGCGTAACGCTAAGGACGGACTGACGAAAAATATCGTACACTCCATTGCTATTAAAAATTAATATTAATTTTATTCATTTTATTGTCTTAGTTTAAGATACTAAATGTATTACTTTTATTAAATTCACATTCAACTTCTAAGATGTTAAACAATGTATACGTCCGTTACGTTAATGTACTACATCAAAATGACAGAATTAATCATTGCTGCTTTTTTAAATTTTTTTCGTAGGCGAAACGAAGTTCACCGGGACCGCTAGTAACTTTATAGAATATAGTATTATAGAGTTTACGTTTTCGTGGAAAATAGTGCCATTAATACTTTGAGAAAAAAAAATTATTGTATGGTACTTTAAAAACATCTGAAAACCCTCATGTATACATAAATCCTCTTTTATTGCAAATACAGTCAAATTTACTGGTACCTATCAGTCTTTTAGCGTACGATCGCGTTTGTCAGGACAATTCAGCAAAAGAATATTATCATTCGCTTCGAAATCTGCGTCAAAAAGAATACGAGTGCGCGAAAGTCGAATCGCCCGAGCCGTCTGTACCCGGTACTTCAATTACACAAAGTAAGCCGGGGAACGAAAAGACTCGCATCCGATTCCGTCTCTATCGCTCGGCTCGCGAGATTACGTATAAATCTTTCGAAAGCCCCGACCGTCGTTCGCGCACGGTTAGCGATGCTAAGTGTGACGATGAAAGACACATCTCGATGTCGGACAAAGGGTGGAGGAGCGAGGGCGGGGAGAAAAAAGGAGAAACGAACGGCCGACGCGCACATCACTTTCCAGAAGCACTCCCCTTATTCGTTGTCGCGGGGAACGGTGAATAAAAAAAAAGGGAGAGAGGAGAAGAAAGTACGCGGAAACCCTCGCAGACGGCCGGGCGGCAAACTCGGGATCGTTACGCGGATTCCTGGCCATTTAACGGAAGCCGGCACACACCTCCGACGCTCGTTGCCATGGCTCCGCAACATTATCGGAACCGGGACGGAAGAAAAGGGGCAATCGAGTTGGAAAGTTCTCCAGTCGTAAACGCGCTTCTAATTCACTTCAACTTGTTGACAATCGTGCTACAAATGGGCAATAAAAGCGACGCAGTAAGAGCGACGGATGGAATAACACGAGTCGACGTAGCGTAATCTACCTATACCTACCTACCCGAGTATTTCCGTACGCGTTAAACGAGTAATCCAGCCGCTCTTAGGAAATCTATAACATCGGCACGCGTAAGGAAAGGCCGGTACAAAGGGGACGCTTCGTTGGAGCACCGGAAGCAATGATAACGACGGGGAAATTCAATCGCTCGAGTCATCGGTACGGCTTGTAAACGTTATTGAATTTTACTTGCAAAATTTGCTTGGTAATAGAGGCTTGCTTGCCGATAAACGCACTCATCGATTGAATAAAATGAAAAGCGGCACGAAGCTCGGGTTGCACTTCCACCCACTGCGCTCAAACGTAACGACGAATAAGGCTCGTTACAAAATCAAGAGAACAATGAACGAAGATTTCAACCAATTGCGGACCAAGTACGCTGGAAGAAGACAAATTGGAATCTCTCGTTCCTCAGTATTCTCTTCGTGGTGCGAGACTCGCAATAGCGGAAAATAGACAAAGCCCCTATTAACTTCCGCCGATCAGCAAAACGTCAAAGAAAACACTGCAGTTGCGCGTGAAATTCGTTACTCAGCTGTTGCGCAATTTTTTCTAGTACAGCGGTGATATCTTCAAGTTTTACGAACGAACAACTTCAGCACGGTATTCGACATCCGTTCACACTTATCGTACGAAAAACAACGTAACTAAAAAGAGAGAGAGCAATAGCGCCTGCCCAATAAAAAAAGTGGTGTTCGTTTTTAACACCATTTCACCGGTGTTGACCCATATGTACCACATCTGCTATTATTCAGTCTTATGCCATTGTTATATAACGCTAAAAGTGGTCTATATAGGTCCACAGCGCAGAATTGTTTACAGTGTGAGTTTTACTCACCGAGCCTCTTCGAGATCTCGCTGTTGTGCATCTTCGGGTTGTCTTGGGCGATCTTCCGCCGTTGGAGTCGCGACCAGACCATGAAGGCGTTCATGGGTCGCTTTATGTGGTTCACCTGCATTTTCTTGGCAGACCCGAGGGGACTGCCGAGACCGACCCCCATAGGACCAACACCCGCGCCGCCCGGTGGGGATGCGACTGACACACTCTGCATGCCGCGCAGCGTCTCCGTGAACGCGGCGTCGCACATATTGCCGCCGGCTCTGCAAGGAAAAGCAAACTTTCCCTTTTACGACTAGACTTTGCGACGCTCGGAACGAGGAGCGCGCGCAACGGGGCGCTGACAAAGAAAGAGGGCCTGCAAAAAGTCGCTGTTGGCCGGGCAATTAATTGTTGGGTAAAAAAAGCTGGAAACTTCAGAGAGTCCACGGCGATTTTACTGCCGGCGAAGGGATGTTTAGTGTCTGTCCGGTGATATCATATCGCTCCGCGTCCATTTTCGATAATTGAGGCTCGTTAGGAGATGCTATTGTATCATTGGATCGATAACAATATCGTTGTTAGGAATAATAATTGGGGGGTGCTGCAATTTTAATGCAGTAAAGACGCCGCTGCACGAATTAACGGTGGCTTGGCAAGGAAATATAAACTATTCCCTTTACGACTTCGAATCATCGCGAATGGGAAGCGCGCAGAGGGGAATAGCGAATAAAAAAAACACATAGGAAGAGTACGAAGCCACGCGTGCTCTCAATAATACCAAAAAAAGAACGCTCTCGCGTGTCGACGGCGCGAACCATTCGGTCGGTAAAGTGAGCAGGTCGAAGCAAAAAAACATCACGCTAACTCGAAGCAGAGGGCTTGCCCACAACGCGCAAAGTGGACGCTAATGAAAACGAATGACGCGAATATCTTTGCGACGCTCGAGGAGCAAACGTCTTCAGCAAACTCGCAGTTAGATTCGCGGCAACGAGAGAGAAAAAGTCGTCCAAAGAAAGTCGAAGGAGACGCTCGGCGAGCTTCCGACGGACCGAGAGAGATAATCTCGAGTCGCCTAATTGGCAGGAACCCGGGGAATCGGGGAGCGTGCGCGACGGAAACTTCTTCGACACGCGGTGGTTTATTTATTTAGCGGAAAGACGAGGAGAGAAACGGAGAGAACGAGGGAAATAGAGAGAGAGAGAGAGAGAGAGAGAGAGAGAGAGAGAGAGAGGAGAGAGAAGACAGGTATACCTACTCCTCAGTCGCGCGGTAATTGCTTATTCGTTTGCTTCTTGATTCATAAGCAAATTAATCTTATCCTTTTCTCATATCAAAGCCATTAACCAATCTCGGCGTGGTGCAGCGGCGACCCTAAATGTCACCCTAGCGGCGGAGGGCGCAAATCCAGGCTCTCGAACTAACGCAATTACCGCGCGGATCTCCTTGAGCATTCATTAAAAAACCTGTAGTGGTTGGGAGAGAGAGAGAGAGAGAGAGAGAGGGGCAACCCTGGGGCGGTAGTTACGATTTTGTAGGGTTAGAATCTACCCCCGGAGCCCCACCCTCGAGTGTCATTCAGCGAGGATTAATAGATACGTGGGTTATGGGGTGGCGGCCCCCGAGGAGCGGCGGGGAGAGAAAGGGAGGCGGAGGAGAGGTTTGGTGCAGAAGATGCTGGAAGTAATGGTTGTTGACAACACGAGGGGGGATTAGGAAGTGCTAATTGAATGTTTAGGTTAGGCTGGAATATCGCGGGGGTTTATTGCCGTGCGGGGAGCCGCTGCGATTTATTGCCGTCGATCCGAATTTCGCATTTTGATCACGACACAAAGGGCGTCGCGGGCGAGAGGGCACTTGCGCTTACGCTCCTCGCGAGGAGCTGCTCCCGACGGCAAATCACGGGAGGGATTAGGTGTCGATTGGAAGTTTAAATTAGAATTTCGAGCCGCCGATGTCAAGGTACATACAGCCACTTCGAGATTCTCGCGCGACGGATCGAGAACCGCGCTCGGGACGAGAAGTGGGAGGGGGGTCTGTTTATGCGCGCGAATACCTATGCCGATGGGATCGCTTTGTGCGGGGTGCGTTGAATTCTTCGGACTTTTCTAAGCGGCCGGTTGTATTATCCACGGACCCCACCGTCTACTCTCTTAATCTCTTGCCTTACGATTTAATGGTCTTTTATTTTCAGTGCTTATTACTAGTCCCGCGTATCGATTTGTCTCCGTTACAATATTTTCCCAAAATATACTATTAAATATTAGATAAACGCGTATTTCCTTTTGAATATCATGCGTGTAGCCCGATCAGCTCTACAACGTTTCCGAGACGTTTTATTTACATTTGGCACGGCTAGCCCACCACGTCTCTAACACGTCTTGTTTATGTTTGGCACGGTCGACTTACCACGTCTCTGACACGACATTGTAAGCTAAGGGATTAATTTAAATCACTGAAAATGAGTGAATTCGCTGAAATCCAGTGAATAGAAGATTACTGAAATTACAGTCACCTTATATTCATTGTATTTCAGTGCCTATACCTACATTGATTCTCAGTTATTGTTACCGATTCAGATTAAGAGAGTACTGACGCTTAGAGATGATCGTTTTTCCTTTAGATTCCTTCGTAACGACTACAGAAATTCGCCGGCGACTTTGCCATCGAAGAATTCATAAGTTCCGACGGCCCCGCCGCAAATTTCGAACGTTCATTTCAATGAAAAATGTCAACTTTGAGAAATCATGGGCAATATTGAGTTTACTGATTACTGGATCTGTAATAGAGACATTTTTACGAACTGCATGACTATCGGAGAAATAAAGTAATCAATAAACTCAACAGAGGCCGTGGTCTTTAAAGGTTGAAATTTTTCATTCAAATGAACGTTCGGAACTTCAGGCGCACAGGAGTATCGCTAAGTACCTACCTAGATCGAAAGTAGGTAAAACAAAATAAACTTATCCAACGGCCGTCGGCTGCTGTGCGGCATCGTCTCTATTAGGTATCTATCAGTTAGTGAATTAGTAAACATAATCAGACTACGAAAAATACCGAAATCAAGATATCGGCGTTAACGAATCCTTGTACAAACACAACGTGAAAGTACTAATTAGATCTCGAAAATTGCCCACTCGAAAAGAGTTTAAATTAATAATTTAATTAAGAACACATTATTCAAAATACCTTCCGCGAAGTTACCGTGATATTTCTAAACAGCGCGACAAACTGATAAGTGAAACGTTGGCCGATAAAACGATTCCATTCACCCGATCGCTAATATATTTAGAACGGCACGCATTCGCGTTGAAAAAACAATGTTCACGTATGATCACGTGACACGATTTGACGATCATGCGAAATTAATTCGCTTACGCAACATACGTACGCCGCGTGCTATACCTACATGGACATTCAGAGCTATCAAACACACTCGGGCGAAATGTTATTCCTATTCCGCGCGACTCGTCAGTCACTTCAGCGTATCGTGCTACCTGGGACGGAACGAAGCGAATTACGGGCTTTTTCCACATCGCGAGCGTCACGATCCATTCCTTCCGGCTCAACGGTAAGCACACAGATCGCGATTCCACCCGATCGATCGCTACGTATTCAAGAGCAACGTAGTACGAGACAACGCGCGAACCCTCACCTCATGAAGTGGCCGGCGGCCCGTTGCTGCAAGTCCAGCTCAATTTTGCAGCCGTGGTTGAGACTGTCGTCTCGCACTGGCACTCGCGCGACAACAGTGTCCAGAGAGGGACGGAGCTTGGATCTATCCAAATCGACAAGGGAGCAAAGGCGTATACGAGTCACTGCACACTTTAGCCACCCACTGAATTGCCGTCCGCTGTCACTATCACACCATATACACACCCGAAGCTGTACCGGGATATAGGTATACCTGTCTGAATGCGATTGTTCTACCGCGAAACTCGAGACGATAATGGCCACATCGTGGGAAAAACGAGATTCGAAACGGCGGCTGACGCTGGCTCTCGGGTACGCGCAAAATACGAGATGCAATGTAGTTCTCCCGGGACGATAGGTTTGGAAGTGCACGCAGCGGACCGTCGGACCGGGTGGCGATTCCACGGGGCACCCTGATCCCCTCCTCTCCGGGTAAATGACAGTCGGAAACGGAGCGCCGACCAATGGACGTCACGGTGGGCGTCGACCGAACGGAAACGTTTCCGGCGGGGCGCTGCGCGATTGGTCGACGTCGCCGCGCGCCAACCCTCTGCGGCGCGACGATAACGAGCCGTGGAGGAACCTCGCGTAGAACCAAAAAGGCAACAGACGTTGACGCACGTTGTGCCGGTACGTTGTCTGTACGCGAGTCCCATTGTCCCAGCGGCAGCGCCACGCTCACCGCGCATGCCGCGTGCGACGCACGGGTGGGGGTAGGAGAATAACTCCTCCGTTGAGGGAGAGACGCGGTGGAGGACGAAGCGGTGTGGGATGGGACATAGAGGTGAAGGTGGAAGAGGTGGTGGCGGCAGCGGCGGTGGTGGTATCGAGGCGAAAGAATGGTTGTAAGAATGGAAATAAGAAAGTGACTTCTCTCTCTCCTCTTCCTCCTCCCACCTTAGAACCTCGTGTACGGCGCGCGGCTCTCCCTTCGCCGCGTCACCCCGACGATCACTCCCTCTCACTCTTGCTCTTGCCGCGCGCACGGAGCTCCCACTCTCCGTTACTCCGCGCCACTCTGCAGCGCGGTGTCGCGCCGCGGCGGTGGCGCGGCTTCACCCACTCCGCGAGACCTTGCTACAAAATGGTAGTTCGCTGTTTTGCTCTTTTCCTCGTTTTTTTTTCCCCCCGGGGTCTCTATCGACGATGCATTAGAAGCTATCGCATTCTCACGGAACCGTCTTTCTCGTCATTGCCACAAAGAGGTTCAGTCACCCGCGTGCGCGATCCGACGTTCCGTCGGTCATTACGAGCTGGACCTGTTTTTCCCCGCGCGCGCGGGTATCATCATTGCACGACCCTCTCCCGGTCACACTGTCGAGCTGTGTCCGAGCGATTAGGAAAGTCTCGGGTATCTGATGGTTTTTTCCTTTTTTTTTTCATCAAGCTGCAGCCTCCTCCCATCGAATCTCGGTTAACACTCTTAACGACGGAACTGGCAGTACAGGTGCAGCAGTTCGATTCTCCCTCTTCCAGCGCGACGTGTCGCAGCCTCTCGACGGACTGGAACATTGCGTGGCGACGATTCGCATTCTCGTTCCCGTCGCTACCTTCGCTCGTTCGACTGTGACGATTCGTACCGCGGGTATTCGTTCTTGTTATCTTCCGCTCGAACAGGTCGAAAATACGGTCGCCTTACCGCAAATGCGAGGGAGAGTCGTACATAATGGGGATGACGCGTCGCTGTCGATTCTATTCGCACCGGGCATTGTCTACCGGTCCTCGGTTACCCCCCTTGTTTCGCCGCGCAACCGATGCCGGTGCATCTTTGTCGGAGACTCGGGGTGCGATTTTGCCCTCGCGACGCGTCGGTTCAGTCGCCTCGCGGTACATTCGTACATCCCGTGTAGAAATTGTCTAAAGGGCCTTCTAAACGGGCAATATTTTACTGCAACACAGTGGCCGGCAACATTGCCGGCAATACCAGCCAGACTAGGATGTAATTTAGGATAGGTAATATTTTTAATATGTCCCGGCCATATAGCTACACATTTTTGGTATCGTCGCCCGTTTAGCGGCGCCTTTAAACATGGGCCATAGTGTTGCAGAAAATATTGCCGAAATATATAGGTATTACCGAGCCATATACTGTATTAAAATGTTTTCATGATGGCCGGGCTATAGTTGCCAATATTGCAGCCACATATTGCAATAAAAATATTGCCCGTTTAGACGACCCTTTAGGGCTATAATGAGGGTTTGATTATTTGGCCCTATCTATAATCGGGCCCTGACGTGAAAGTGTAGGTAATGGTTGGTGCGTTAAGCTCTTGTTAAGCACTATTAATCGGGCCCCAATTGAAATGCCTTAATGAGGCCTTAATTGTACATAGCTTAGAGTTTAATAAGATATAGCCTTGAAATACCCCGACAGGGCCCTGCTAAGTTTTCATTGACAAAGTCTGCTTATTTCTTAACGGGGCATCATTGTCAAACCCTAAAGAAGTCTTTACAAGTTGGCTTTAATAGAGCCTTACAGTTAAAAAACTGGGAAGCCTTAGAAAGCTTCGACGGGGCCCTAAGTACTAAGATAATACCTAGTAAGGAAGCCCTTATTAGGAAAGCCCTGGGTCAACCTTACAGGAGCTTTCTCTTACCTAAGGCCATCCCTAACTAATTTCTACACGAGATGCATTGCATTTTCGATCCTTTTTATGAAATGATTAGATGGAAATAAAACAATGAAATAAATAAAAACTGCGTTTACTTCTTCAAAGTGTGTCCAAAACTATGACATTTATACGAATAAATTAGCTCGATTTTTTGCAAGAACCAAAAAAAAGCATTTGTCGAGTGTAACGACGATCGGAAAAAAGAAGAATGCACTCGTTCGCGCGTCCCTTCGAGCGCTGGGGCACTGGGTGCGCGTAATACCCTCCGTATAGGGGGGATCGGGTGTGCACCACTGTTAGACGCATCATGGAACTTGTAACATATGAATATCTAATGTTCCCCTCCACAATTAAATTCGGACAATATGTTTTGTTTCGTTCAGCCCACCCTCGGTAGGATGAATGGGGCGAGGGGTTACCGTGGTATCGATATAATGCTCCCATTCGGGGGTTAGGCATTCAATAGCGCGGTAAGTGTAAATCTCACACTAGTTCAACTGCGTGGACGAAAGGCCGGTACGCGCCTGTACTTAAATTGGATGATACAGTTTCGTAGGAGCGTTTTAATATATTTTTTTCGAGGGACGTTTTATATACCAACGAGACGCGCAACGTATAGCGACAATTTGAGGAGTACCTACCTAGGTAATATGTGTAATAGGTATAGACTATTATCACACTCGAATTACCATAGGTATACCTACGTTCTTGCAGGGTCGCAAGAAATTATTTATTTCAGATCAATGAAATCTTTTAACACGTTCGTCGCCGCGTCACCCATATCTGTGGGTGACGGGTATGTTTCCGTGGGGGCCCCGTCACCCAAATATGGGTGACGTTCTTCTAGTTCAAGTTAAACATGATTTGCAGTTGGATTTTTAAAAGGAATTTAACGGAATAAGCACTGAAATATAAATTTAGGATATACCTACAACATAAAAATATTAAAAATATACACATTATACTATACTTTTTATTAATTTATACTATCTATCTATCTATCTTATTAATTTATATTTATGATAAAATGGATCCTTTATAATGTCGAAAAGTTAACGGATTGACCTATATTCGGGTACTCGGGAGTTTTCGGGGTCGCTGATTACGAATACGAGGCCAGAATTGCAACATTCGTAGATGGCGCCACAATACGACGCATGCGCGGATCAAATCTCGATGTAAAATTGAGTAATTGCCCTGAATTCGGGTACCCGGGGGTTTTTGGGGTAGCTAATTACGAATCCGAGAATAAAATTGCAAAATTCCTAGATGGCGCCACGATACAGCGCATGCGCCATATTGCGGCGCCATCTACGAATTTGGTAATTCTGGCCTCGGATTCGTAATCAGTGACCCCGAAAATCCCCGGGTACCCGAATTCAGGGCAATTAGTCAATTTCACATCGAGATTTGATCCGCGCATGCGCCGTATTGTGGCGCCATCTAGGAATTTTGCAATTCTGGCCTCAGATTCGTAATCAGTGACCCCGAGAACCTCCGAGTACCCGAATTCAGTTTAATCCGTTAACTTTTCGGCGTTTCCGCCTATAGTGCGACAGTCAGATTTGGGCCCCCCGCGAGAAACTCAACCGAATCGCGCTGGGCGACGAACGTGTTAATTCGTCAATTAAACGTCTCTTCCTTACAATCCATATGGAATAATATGTGATTGCAAGGAAGAAATATCAAATTAATATGAAAAAAATCTAATTAATGTAAATAAATAATTACTTGCGACCCTGCAAGACATTTTCAGTAGGTATATAAAACTAATTCTCTTTCTCCGTGCGGATAGGTATAGAATATTCCTTTAGTCGTACGCACGACTGTCGATTCACGCGCGCGATAGTTCAACCGTCCGTTTGACGCGATTCATTTTCCTAATTGTAAATTCAATCTGTTTGAGTGCGCTGAGACGCTCGGCGCTCCCTTCCCCCTCAAAGAAACACTACACCCTCGGAACGGAGAGTCGGCGATGCAGTCTTCCTGCAGTTAGGCGGTAAAACGTCTTAATTTACTGAAAGGCGAGGGCTGTGACGAGCGAGTTAGAGTAATACCCACGGGACGCTATCAGAATGCGTAGACTGCATGAAAATTCTGGCGAATAAGCGTAAACACTGAGAAAAAAATGCTTGATCGAAATAAACGTATTTTTGAACAGTCCTAAGAGCACACTTATTTGATTCGAATGAATACCATTTTGATCCAAATAATATTCAATTAAATCAATAACATTTGAAGAGTATAACTTCTAAAGGGTCTAAGTGCCATATTTGCAAAAATATATATTTTGCTTGAAAACACGGTCGTAAGTGCAAACGCTAATGCATCTGAAAAGGGTCTATGTGCAAGAGCATACGTAGAGGTTCAAAACTCAAAAATCTGCAAGACACGCTCGACTATATCTATTCCTTTGAAGCATCTGCCTGTTTTTGCCGATTTTCCCAACTTTAGATTTGTGGCACTGAAGGTCGCCACAGACGCTCCAATTTGTCTATCAACTTGCTTGCGCAAACTTAAAATCGTGGTTAAGGCGCGGTCGTGAAGCACTACCTGTGTAGCCTAGGCGTTATTAGACCCTTTAGAAGCTATACTCTTCATTTTTATATACGTTCAAAACAACATTCATTCTAATTGAATAAATGTGCTCTAAGGACTATTTAAAAATAAATTTCATTGATTCGAGTAAATTTTTTTCTCGGTGTACAACAATGTAGGTACTCGAATTTTTGGTAAACGAATACGCGATGGAGAAATAAACGTAGACACGAAATAAGTTTAACTCCTTGATACATTTGTATCGTATCGATTATCCTTTCGACCGATGGCACAGCTCTTATTTCATTGCGGTCCGGCGCTTCGGCAGTCAGAATACATTGTAATATCCGAACGTAACGCATAGGGCGTACGGAACGGGCGAGAAACACGGGCGTCCGTCTGACGTCCACAATATCGACTCTCCTGCGTTTCTTCGACGTTCGACTCCCCTCGGACTCGATCGGCCGGGACACGTGCTACGGTTTAACTAAATGTCTGGCCCAATTACGGCGCGACCACTTTGGGCAGGCCGCGCATGCATTATTTGCACCATTTACCAGGGGCCAAAGCCCGCTTAGCCTAATTCTTATACCTGTACCTACTCGCGCGTATCCTGGTGTTACGCGCGCATGCGTAGAATGTAAAAGACCATTGAATATAAAATATGGTGTACCTGCGTGCGCGGAGCACGGAATATATTTACCGGATAATAAATAGCCGGAGGTGGTCTCCGCAGAGGACAGAGAATGGATTCGACAACGAGGAAGGGATTCTTTGATCGAAGCGAATTTGTATTCACTGTTTCTAAGCACTAAATTGTCATTTGCTTTGATCTGAATAAATACCAATTCGTGTCGTGGAAATATCTAATCTACCGAGTCGAGCTTATCCGGATGAAGAGCAGCTCGATTCTTGGCGAAGGGAGTTTAATCTATGTCTTTCTGACGATAAATAAAAGAGGGATTTATGAGAGATTCTTCTACCTACAATGTACTGTGCCGCATAGGGAAAGGATTCTGCAAAGTCTGCGGGTATAATGGTCCTCGTCGATGTTGCGGAAAAATCCGCGACGATACAGAAGAGGCGTACGCGGGCCAGTCTAACCACACGCGGCCGACGCTGCGGTGGGGAGGCGTCCACTTCCGGCATTATGACTAAATTAGCCGATGGTTAGGGCTAAGCCGCCTGTATCCCGTGACAGGTGTGCCGACGAACTCTTGAGGACCTTTACGTGCTTTGAAAAACTTTCGTGTATAGAATGGGATTATATATGTTTCGTGCAATTCTATGTTCAACCAACAGTCCGTGAATAAGTTTCTCTGATAGGTACCTATATGAATGAGATAATCCCCGATGCATCGAATAAAAGGAACTTGCAGGGGGAAGAGCGTAGCTCCAACGGTAAATTGTATTATCTACAGCTTCCAATAAACAAGTTTAAAAAAGTCAGTCACACCGAGAGAAATTGTATAGATCGTACAAGTTTCTCTCAGTGCAAAATACCCAAGTAGGTATCGGTGTTATCGCAAAGTCCTCGTCCAAGAGATAAACAGCTGTTTTTGCCCAGAGGACAGCTATCGGCTTACGCCGATCGATATAATGACGATGATCGAAGCTCCCTGAGAACTTCATTTTCGGACACCGCTCGGGGTCAGTTTAAAGCGCTTCAAAAGCGCGCTAAGACTCGACGGCATTTGCGCTTCGAAAGGTGCAGCTTCCGCGCGCGCGTTGAACGAAGGGCTTCGCATCGCTCGGAGGGTAGGACTTTTTCTAGACTGGACAGCGGGTCGCATTGTCTTCATATTCGAGGTGGGCAGGTGCCGTCAGAAGCGGACAATGAGGAACAATCGCGCGGCGACCGGTAGACTTTACTCTTCTCGAAAGGTGCAGAAATCCGTCAATGCGATTCGCCCAGCCGCCGCCTCCTCGCCCCGGCACCCATCGCTCTCCATAATTCAAGCGCTTTCGTTTATTACGGACGGCCGTAACGGGGGTCGAATAATTCCGGAAAGTGACCGAGAGTCTCTGGAATTCTCTCCGACGCGTTTCTCTCGTTCGGCGACGGGGGACGGGGGAGTTCCGTCAAAACTCAGGTGACACCGGGTAACAGGCGTGACTTCGGACCGCCCCGAAGATCCATTGTCCCGTCTGAGAAACGATCATCTTGGTATTTTGTGTCTTTGACACGGTCCAAAGTCAATAGACGCGATACCCGGAAGTCGAGGCATCGCAGGAAAGGAGGATGCGAGCTAGCATCCCGTTTCCATCGACGGCACGTTTACACTCCCTCTCAATAGTAAATATCATAGACGGATCGGTCTCTTTACAAGCGATGCTTCGATTAACCCCCACCCACCGATATGCGCTCGATAAAAAGCCACGTTGAATCCAACCGAAGCGGCTTCGCCACGTGATATCGAATACCCTCCGCTAGATGGCAAACCCTCGCAGCCGGTAAGGCAGTGTGAGTATGTCGCGAGGATCGAAGAGGGTAGAAGAGCGAGCGAGGGGGATGTTCGATCCTCGGTACCAACAATACCGAGCTTCCGCGGACCGCTCTCGCGTCGGACAGAAATTCTTCGCGTGGCGTTATTCGCCGTAAACTGAGAATATCCAGGAGGGTGAGGGTAAAACGCGCACCGCGTGTGTAGCTACTCGAGATGAGAATACCGCGGCATACTTCGGCCCGCGCGCGCCGGTGGTTTCTCGAGAGAGAGAAAGAGCGAGTTTAGTCGCCGTTCGGCGTTTCACCTTTATTTATACGTCGCGCACAGTACGCCTCGTGATTCGACAATGGAACGGCGTGACGGGAGGCCGGCCACTGAAGCCCCGGTGTAACAACACTCCATGAAGCTCTTTCTCGCCGGTCAATCCGTCGCTCGGACGGCGTCCCATGGACACCGGGTCTATCTACTACAGGTGTGCCTGGGACTTTCGGCCAGCCGGGCATCGCATAATTAAAACGCAACTCGAAATCCGGACGGACCGGAGAACAAGCCGAACGGACACTAATGCCTCGGGACCTCGTGATACCCTTGTAAGCCTTTTAAAAGTTTCCGACGGAACCGAGCGCGCGGCGGCTCTCGCTGCGCCTACTTACACGCGAATTTGCACCTATAAAGCGGCTCCTCTGTAGCTTGGACAACGCGCGATTGTACTTTTGGGTAGATTTTTCGTCGATCTCGTGCGGAGACTGCGTGGAGCCGGAAGCTGTTGATATTCTTGTTGAATTTTGGTGATTCATTTTTCCAGGGAAACTTTGATTCTCTTGGCTCGAATGCAATTTCTGTTTGAATAAAGTTTTGCGGGAAAGCAGCGTGTATTGTTAATATTACCATTGTTTCATGGAAAAAAAATGATTTTGCAGTAGTAACAAAATTAGGTTTTGCCGAGAATATCTTGCCATCGTAAGAAAAATATTATCTGTGGCAACACAAAAGATGTGTGTGGGATAACAAATATTTTTGCAGAACAACATTTTTTCACTGTGATTGAAGGTTGATTTGCTATTATTGAACATATCTTTTGTTACTACAGACAATAGTTCTGTCATGATAGCAAAAAGTTCACAGCAAACTCTAGTTTTGCTAAGACTGCTGAACCTTTTTGTGTTCGTGCATAAGGGCAGTTTACTTGGCGAAGCTTCGGGTGTACTTATATACCTATACTGAAAAAAAATGGTATTTTCAATTATTGGCGTTTACGGGTGAAGGAATGCAGAATTATTTGCTTCAACTAATAAATTTTTTTGTAGCGATTAACGGCTATTTGAAGGAAACAGGCTGTAGTCTGTTCGAGTCAATTATTCGTCCAAGTAACTTGATCTGCATTCCCCCAGGTGCACCTGTAACCGCTGATTTAGTTAAATCTACTGCATTTTTTTCTCGGTGAATGATAACCCGAAGTACCTACGCCTAAAGAAAGATTTGTTTCCAGACGAATCTAGTATAATAGAAACATTTTTTTTCGCAATGAATAAGGACTTTATTTACAAAGAGTACTCTTCGTAAACAAACGTTTGCTTACCGGTAAATGTTTCTATTTAAGAAATTCCTATTTGTGACTAATAAACTTTCTAATAAATTCATATTCAAATTTTTCTCTGAGTTTACCTGTGCGAAATTTCCGAGGAAAACGTTTTAATTAGATCGAAGACGGAGGATTGCGGACTAGATCGCCGAATCCGAGATCGCCTCCAATTACCCGTCGCGCGCGATGCAGCCGCATTCTCCGCGTCGCCCGAGTGCCGGAGTCTGACGTAGGTCGAGCAGGTGCGACCGTTCCGTGCGAGATTCACGGCGTGTGTCGCGCACGGCTCGGGCGCGTTTCCATGCGGGCGTTCAAAAACTCGAGATCTCGTGTCGTCGCGCGCGTTTCAGCCGCGCGAGCTCTCGCGACCGCCACGCCATACAGTGCGGCGAGAGAGGTTTGCGGGAGACGCGCGGCGGGTCTACAATACCGTCGCCGCTCGCCCGCACGATTTATTTGCGTGAGCTAAAAGCTTGAGAGCAGTTCTCGTCGGGGATACATACGACTATTGAGAATGTCGGCGCATTCTCATCCATCAATTCCGCGCGGTTCGCGCTCGAGAGCCGGGGAGAGAGCGGAGGATTTCTTTTCTTGTTATCTCGTACATCTCGCGCGCGCTCGGAGGTTCGGCCGCGGGCGAGAGCATCGGCGTTTATCCTCGAGGAAAACGCGCGCAGCGTGGCGAAGACAACTCTCGACGCAACGGCGAATGACGCCTGAGAGAATGACGCGTTTTCATATTCTTCCGCGGATTCGTTTTATCGAAAACACCTGCGCGGTTGTGAGTTTGATTTATTCGGTCACATTTGGAGATATATTCCCCTCCTCTGGGCATTCAGAGTGTGAATATAAGGAACGGGAAGAATCGCGGGATGAATGGTGGGTATGGGTCATCCTCTGTACGGACGAACTTCTGTGTCGGTCCATTTAATCGCGAGAGAATGGAATCCTCCGGAGCGTCCGCGCCGCGGAGACTTCGACACGCGTTCTTTTTTAAATTGACGCGATAAATCGACCCCCCCCCCCTCCGCAAACACATACATAAGGGGAGTATCGTACGCGATCTTTGGCGACCTATTAGTTCGCCATTGATCGATGTTCGGCGGAAGAATGGTGCTTTTTTATAACCACGAAGAGAGGATCTGAAGAAAAGTCGAGTAGGTATACCTACCTACTGCAGTAAATCAAAAATTTACTTCGTTCAACTATCGGTGAAGTTAAATACGGCGAACTTCACGGTGCAATTGTTTCAAAGCCATAAGAGTGTAAGGAAACATCGAGATGAAGCAATCAAATTGAAGTTAAAATAAGTGAATATCTACTTGAAACAATTACACCGTGAGGTTCGCTGTATTAGACCTCACCGATGGTTAAATGAAACAAATTTTTTTTAGTGTACACTGAAAAAACGTAGTAGATTTGACCAAATTAGCGATCACGGGCGGCGAACTCAGATCATGTTACTTGAATTAATAATTTGCTAGAGTTGACTGCAGCTTGTTTTCGTCAAGAAATTATGAATCGTTATAATCGAATTATTTAATTCAAATAACTGAATCAGCGTTTCTCCGCCCGTGGCCACCAATTTAGTCAAGTCTACAAAATTGTTTCTGTGTAGACTCGTGGAAAGAGCAAGGAGCAAAAAGAAAAATAGAAGAATCTGAATCTTTCAATTCCAACTCCCATCGGAAATGTGCAATATCGTAACGATATTTTTAAGTTGTCGATCGATGGATATATCAACAGAAGGCATACGACGTAGGTATTTGCAGGAAATTCACTTTCGTTTGCAAATAAATCATCTCCTTTCGAGCGCATCGATCGTAAACGTTCCTGGAAACGTCGTCCGAAGTGCCTACATCCGATTGATTAAAAAAAAAAGTGCAACCCCTTACCGCGTATTCCGTCAGTGAATGCGCACGAGGATAAGCCACGCGAGAGGATAAGCCGGAGGCGAGGGTCGACGCTTATTTTAGCTACCGGTCACTCGATGTTATTACCGACGGCTCCGCGTGTCCTCGACGAAATTAAGCTTATATCCGTCGAGATCCTCTTACGCCATTATTGAATCGAACTTACAATTCCCTTTTTCCTTCGTTTAAGGATTTGCCTTATTTCCTTTGAATGCGCCGATCCACCGCGGCGACCTAAAAGAGCTCGCGCATAAATGGAAAACCGAGTGGTTCGACGAATTTCGGGCTTATTCTCGTTCTTGCTCTCTCGTTCCCACTTCCCCCATTCCACTTCTATCTCATGTGATCCTCGCGCTCGTGCGCGATCCTAGTTCGGTCTCGGACCGCGGTGCGGACTTTTCATCTTACCAATCGTTGCTGCATCGCGACGGCGGGAACGAAAAGCGCGGCAGAATAGGGCAAAAAGTTTCGTTGATACGTTCGAGTACAGTCAAATCTTCCACGATGACGTGGCTCAGAATATATCTATGGTTTAAACACACCTAAATACTTATTTACGCGCAAAGGGCGGTAAATAGTTGGCGTTTGTAATGGTGGGCGAATAGTAGCGAGTGTCGAGCAAGCGACGAAGCGAAGGCGAAGCGAGGCGAAGCCGAGCCGAGCCGAACCGGAGCTGAGTCGATTGCGAGCGCTGCTACACTTTGCCGAGATGCGCGTACATTATTTTTCATGGTACACGAAAGGAAGAGAGTGAGCGCATTTGTTTTCTATTACGTACCGCTGCGACGGGATCAGTGAATGAGCCCTGAACACTGCAGCAGTCAGCACTGAGCGCTGCTACTCTGTAAAGACACTGCTTACAACCCGCCTTACATACACGCAAACACGCCACTTTCTATAATATTTCATGAAAATAACTATTTCATGACACATTAAAGAAAGTGAGTGCATTTGTTTTCTATTACGTACCGCTGCGTCCTTCACTGACCGATGCAACGGTCAGTAAATGAGCCCTGAGGGCTACTACTCTGTAAAGAACGCAAACACACCACTCTTCCTTTCATGTGTCATGTGTGAAAACGATATTTATATTTCGCCAACGCTTAGCCCCGAACACGGAAAAAGAAATTGTGGTAAATTTCGGGACACACAAGGCCAATATCTTGTTACGATAACTACAATTTCAGTCGAAATTATAATAAAACTTGTAAAAGTTGTAGTTATCGTAATGATAAATTGGCCTTGTCCCGTATTTTACCAGAAACTTTGCAGATGTTACAATTTATTTGTTTCCGTGAAGGAATATCGATCGAGACGTTTCATTACTATATCGAAGACATTGAAAATCGAGTTCGGCTGCGTTCCGGCTCGATTTCGGACGAGAGATTTTGTCATTTAGCTCGACACAATGGAGCCCCTTCGGTATCTGATTGTTTGCTACGTTTTCCCACAAAGGACGGGCGACCCCGTTGGCGAGGGGAGTCAGCCGAGTCGATCGCCAATTGACTGACGTTATCGGTCCATCTTCCAGATTAGGAAGATTGCTCGGAGAGGCGAGGAGACGCGCCTCGCCTTTATATCCCGGAGCCCCGGGAACGCGGATTGTAATTCGAGTCCGCGGACGTCTCCTCTCTTTCTCCGTTCGCGAGTTTTTCAACGAGTCCGAAGGGCAAACATCGCCGAGATGTTCTGTGCGAATGAGGGGAATTCGAGAAATTCATTTTCGCTGTGAACGAATGACGTTGATTGCGTTTCTATGACTATACTGAGAAAGAAATTTGGTTGAAAGATTTAGTTGGTTTAAATTAGTCGAAACAACAATATATTTATTTGAGTTAAGGAAATGGTGTTTATTTCAATACTTGTTTATTCACGGCAAGTATAAACATATAATCAATGTAAGTTGATATTAATCATACTAAAAGAAATATTTGCTTGGTCCAACTGCACGTAAATAGCCATAAAATGTGGCGAACTAAATATATAAAGTTCTAGTAAGTAATCAAATATCTACTTATAGTAATTAAACATATAGGTATTAATTTCGAATGAACAGCTATTGGATTGAACATCACAATGATCTAAATCAAGAAAATATTGAATCGATAGAAATAATTCAAACGAAATAAATCGATTCAACCGATTTCTTTTCTCAGTGTAGGTACCTTATCGCTCCGAATGGGAAATATATGGAAAATCGAACGTAGAGAAACCGCCAACCACGTCCGTAGGAACGTTTATCCAACATCTCTATTTTCATTGCGGTACACGGCCCGTAGACAAATTTCGACGAGAAAAAGGAGCCTTCGCTCGAACACAGAATCCTGTGTATCCGGCTACGTCGAGCCCAACGGTCTTAGGTGCATTTGTCAGTCGTATACATCGTTGGGAGAAGTTATTATTCCCGAGATCCCTTATCTGGTGTACCTATATCCGGCAGAAACGCGTGCATCGATCCGGTAAAGTCTTTGCGGTCTTTGTGCCGCTCTTTGGGGCGCGGGTACACCCGTATCCCGCGATAATCTTATTTGCCATGGATCCGCGAGATTGTCCGCCGGCGTATGGGAACGAATTCGTTCCGCGCTACACGGGGGGGAGAATCCTCCGATGCGAGAAGCGGCCGGATCCGTGGCAGCGTCTCTGTCCCTCGTCGAGTTTCGATTGAAGAGCGTTAACGAGAAGTCTTTCTTCGTCGCGTAATGATCCTTCGTTAGCGATTGAGTCGATTCACGGAGAAAAAGAGGAAGCGATACTATACAAGGGACACATTGATTTCTCCCGGACGACTTTACTTGCGATTATACGTCGGTTGATTCGTCTTTGGAATCTATATAAAGCCGGATGTGCGCACCTACGGGCATTTATAATAAACGATTTCTCGAGAACAGCTCGTTAGTATGCGCATGGAAATATAAAAAAGGAAGCACTAATTACCGTAATAAACGAAGAGCGCGTAAATAGAGAAATAGGAATACAGCTCAACACACACTGAGAAGATTCGACTTAATTAGAAGTCACGCGTGCAGGGGAATAATTTGTTACAAGTGTAAATCGCAAATGATACATTAAATTTCGATCATGCCATGTAACTAATTTACGTAAAATTTAACTCGTCAAATCGCACTAATGTTTCAAATTTAGGTACTTATTATTTCCGAAGCATAATTTTATCATTCAATTACAAAAATAACGATATCAAGCTGCAAGTTTCTGCACAATTTACATCATATGTCTGGCTGGGTGACTACTGATTGTTTGCGTCAAACAGTTCTCAATCATTATACCTGAATTAATTAATGAAAGTAACTCAATCGGCGTCTCCCCGTCCGTGACCGTCAATTCGGTCAAATCTACTATTTTTTTCTCCGTACAGACATGGTGAGTTCTTAACAATCAGCCCGCTCCTTCAAATGCTCACGCGATATAATCGTCCGATTAAAAAATGACTGATATATGACACGGCCCACAATTTTGAGCAGGTATACGTCTCGCGGCACGGAAAATGGCTCCTCCTTAATACAATACGGCCTCTTAGCGCGCACGAAAAAAAATCCCCCTTTCCATGGGAAAAAAAAAAAGAAGAATTTAGTTTCTATTCACCGCGCGAGCGTAACATTCGTCCGCGGTCCTTTACAACCGGGGGTGCTGACTAACACCTGCTTCTGTGGGTGACGCGAAGAATGCCTCCTTATTGCGCCCGGCCGTTCGATTTACCTGTACATCTCCGACTCGGAGGTCAGGTTTCATTGATGGCGAGGCCCGCAGGGCGAGCCGAGAATCAGCGGGAGAGGGGGGCGCGCGAGAGACGACCCCGCTGGACCGAAACCACCCTCGCATTCCTACTTCTCGAACGCAGACGGCCGGGCGCCCCGCATCGCTCATCTCGCCTCCGATTTTGGCGGGAAACGGAGTCGTTCATTCAGAAAGTCGAGTATTTCAACGATCGAACGGCGGGCGGCTCCGCCGCGCTCGCGCTAAAAGCGTCGTCCGGGAGACGTGTCATTTTTTCCATCGCTCAATCGCCGCTTCTTGCATCAGCGCGACCGTGATTAAGGAATAGAGAAAATAAACCCTCGCGGGGCGATCGCCTCCTTTCTCGTAAAGCACGTCGCGCGACGGTATCGGCCTCTCCACACTTTAACGCGTTCGGGAAAAAACAATCGCGGGTCGTCGAATTGAATTTACTCTTCACGCACGACCGCAGCCAGACCGGGAGTCTTCGGTCGCGTCGTTCGACGCGCCGCGTTGATCGGCTTTCAACGACGCGCGGACAATCGTTCCAATTAAGGATCTCTCGCGCGCCCGCCCACTCTCCCCCGCGCTCACCCACATACGCGTTATTCGCGCCGCGTTGTCTACGTACGCCCGCGCGCGTCGTCCGTAATCGCCCCGGCCGCGCGCGCGCGCGCGCGTGCCGTAATTTAAAAGTGATCCACGCCGAGAGAGATTTCCCGAGGGAAGAGCGGCGATGCCGGCCGCGGAGCCCGCCCCGCGCGAGCGCGCAGGTAACGATCCGGGGAAAATTGTTAATGGCCGAAAAAACGAATTCAAATCTCAAGCCGTTTCTTCGCCGCTGAAAAGCCCTCGGCGCGGAACGACACGGGTTCGGGTTCCGTCGTATAGGTATAACCGCGGGCCAACAATAAATTCGTCGTGCTGTTAATAAATCCCATTGCGACAGAGAGATTCTGGACGGCGCACAAAGGCGCGGATGGAGGAGGATATAGGAGGCGGCCCCTTTGCAGCGTTTATTGTGCAAGCCAGCTTAAGCTTTGTTGCCCGCTGCTACCGGCATTGTCACTCTCTTTTTCTCCTCTTCCCTCGTGGCTAGTCCGCGCTGCAGTCTCCCTCCTCCGCTCCGCGCCTCGCGAAATCTCGCGTCGGTCGCTGCGCCGCGAGCAAATCGCCTTTGCTGGCTCGGCTGCTTACATAAGTAAATACATATAGTGAAACACTCGTTTAAGATACGAACCAAGGGATCGGGGGAATCTCGTATGTCGAGCGGGATCGTATCTCTTATCCGGATTTTATAGATTCTTGCCTAATAATGTATAATACTTATAAGAAGCCAGTGCACATTGTGTATTACCGTGTTTTAACTATTTCTAACTCTTATTTTAGCTATTTCTAATAGTTTTTAACCATTTACAAAAATTCGAGTTTAGGATTTAAAAATGAAGAGTAATTTTTTTAGTTTTTACAAAAGTGGATTGAGCTACTGTTTGTAATAATACGAAAACGCCTTTATATAGATGGATTTTATAGATTCTTGCCTAATAATGTATAATATAAGAAGTCAGTGCATACTGTAGAGATTACCGTGTTTTAACTATTTCTAACTCTTATTTTAGCTATTTCTAATAGTTTTTAACCATTTACAAAAATTCGAGTTTAGGATTTAAAAATGAAGAGTAATTTCTTTAGTTTTTACAAAAGTGGATTGAGCTACTGTTTGTAATAATACGAAAACGCCTTTATATAGATTACCCTCTGACAAATTGAAAGAGACAATGACAAGATATTATTGCTAACATTTATTTCGTCTCCCTCCTTCCCTTTCTTTCTTAAAGACTCGTGGTTGACGGACTGCACAGACACGGGGGGTTTCGTTGTATTAGACTGACTTTTTTGACATCAAGGGGCCAATTGTCTTCGTATATTAAGCGGGATCGTATCACCCGTATGTATCTCAAAAGCCGGTAATTTTACACAGGTATATTAGGCATTTTTTAAGGGGCCGAAGAAAATTCGTATCTTTTTTAAAATCGGGCGTATCTTAAACGAGTTTCACTGTATATATAATACATAGGTACGTCGAGAGAGCAAGATCTTTCTCTCGGGAATATTTTTCAGCGGGAAAAAGATATGGAGATCGGAATGAAATATTGCTACGAACGCGCGGTGTAGGTACTGGAGAAAAATATGACATATATGCGATATCCATGCGAAAGAGCGACTCGCGCAGTCGAAGCCGTTGTACCTCGCGGAATAGAATAATTTGTAGCGATCCCTGTACGCGTTTCTCTCTCTCTCTCTCTCTCGCACTTTCAATGACTTTCTTCCGTTCCTCTCCTTCAACCGTCGCTCCTCGGTACTTTCGAGAAGGCTTTCCTTCCCCCACTGCCTTCCGTTAACCTCGTAAAACGTCGCGCGTGCGTTACCGAACGATCAAATTATTCAAACCGACGTTTCTTTCGAGCATCTACGCGCGCATTAGGTATGCCTATATAGGAATATAGTTCCTTTTATGCGACGGCAGACAAGTGTCCCGCCGGTGTGATCGCGCGCGACATATGTCTCAAAAATGCGGAACGCTCGCACACACGCGGTAACGACGATTTGATTCGTCGATACGCGTCAGCGAAGGGTGATCGAATGCGTGTCGCAGATTCGCGTCGCGGAGCTTTGCATGACACTGGCGAGCGCGCGCGCTCGGGGCCCCTCTGGCGATGTCATCCAAATGGCGCGCGGTGTAATCGTACGAATTGATTTTATCGATAAGTTTTCATTCATAAGGCCAATTTCATACGGATGCAAATGACGCGCGCGCACGGTTACAGCGGCTGAGGGTGACGACGGGGGGAGGCAAAGGGGTCGAAAATCCCTACCTGTGCGCGGTCTCCTTCGAATTAAACGAGCAATAAATATATTAATATCCAAATCTTCTCTCCGCTCTCTCACTCCCATTTCACGCTACATGGGCGTGATTTTGGTCGATTTATCAGCGTGAAGAATGCAAAATCAATACCGAAACGCGAACGTCCCGTTGGTGCGCTCTGTCATTATGCGCGAGGCGTGGCGTAACCGACTCGCGTATTAACGGCGCGCGGGTTGCAGCAGCCGGAGCCTTGGGAGGAGGACGCGCGTAATAAATTATTATTTATCGGGAGGCGTGTTCGGCGGAATCATGAATATATCGGCGGAATCGATTGATTTGTTAACGGATACGCCGCGCGCGAGCTGTCGACGCCGCCGTGCCCGTGTGCGAGGCTCGGTGGGGCTGCAGGAAGCGTTCGCGAAGTGCGTCCGTTTCGCTCGGAATGGATCGGTGCGTATAATACATCAGTCGTGCTGCCAGCGTGTAACCGACTTTCGGGGCACGAAAAATATCGTGCTCAGATATAGGAGAATTCGAGGAAACCCCCGTGCCCCGACAAATATTAGAAATTAAAGCGGCTGGAAAACATGTCTGTTTTATCGGCAAAACACTGTTTTACCACCATAAATTGTAGAATACATATCATTTTTAAAAATGGGAACAGAGTTAGTAATTCTAATAGGTGGAGTGATATCCTTAGACTAAGTAATTAAACGTATTCGACGATAATGAATAATTTGACTTCAGCAAAATGTGGAAAAAGTATCTATATCATCCCGTGGAAAATGTCGGTAGGTATCTTGCTTGAACTTTGTTTATGTATAGATTCTTGCGTAAATTAGTAACACAAACGGACATACGCATCCTTAATCGAGTAAAAGCAATGTGAAAAGAATGATTTTCTAGAAGAAAAATGTCCTACAAATGTCCTAGTAAGAGAGAGAGCGCAAATTTGTTACAGGTATTACATCTCAAACGACGTCGGCTCGCAGAACCGTGCTTCCGTCTCGCTCGCTATAACATCCTTCGCAAAACATACGGATGCACATCGCGCGCGCGCGCGCGCGGGATCTCACGCTCGGGTGGGCGAGGAGGATCACACGTTCGAGAATTTATAGAGAAGGTCGCGGCCGCTGCGCGTTCCGCGGTACAAATCACGTAGGTGCAGCGCCGGCAGCGCAGGTCGATCGCAGGAAGAGGCATTCCAGCGCGCGAGGAGAGAAAAAGGGAAACTGTCAACGGCGTAAAATTATCGAGGGGTGGGGATCGCCATTCGTAAGCCCGTTCATTCTCGGCCCCGACGCATCCTCGCGCGGTGCGTGAGCCCCTGAATGAAATCGCCTAACTACGGGCGATCCGTCAATGATGGCCCTCCGCGTGTCCCTCTCCTCTTCGCCGCCTTTTCTCGTCAATGGTCACCACACCGCGCGCGCGCACTCTTCCCGCTTTGTGCCATTTCCCGTAACAAGCCGCGCGCAACAATGTCAATGTCTTCCCTCCCGCGCACAATGTGCGGCGCGGCGTTCGTCGCGCGGCAACGAATGCGCGCACAATGCGCCTACAATGCACCCGAACGTCCTTAGAAACGGCCTTTGTCGCCCGCGGGCCTTTTTCTACCTACGGCGGAAAGGTTCGCGCGCACCCTGTCGCGCGACGAGTCCGCCGCAGATCTCGGAAGAGGCGGCGGTTGGAGGTGTGAGACGCGGGAGGGAGATCCGACAGGTTTTTCGGAGCGATCCTTTCGGGGAGAATCTTCTCTGGTACCTATACGCTCTCCTGTGATCGTGGTATTTTTTTTCCCCAATGAAAAAACGCACAGGTATCTAACATGGAAAAAAATTTGCTTCATTCAACCATCGGTAAGGATGAATACGGCGTAATTGTTTCAAGCAGATATTCACTTGTTTCAACTTCGATTTGATTGCTCTTCGACTCTATTTATTTTTTCTTACACAGCCTTATGGCATTGAAACAATTCGATCTGTACTAGAATGAAGCATGTATCTTTTTCAAGATCATCTCACTATCATTATAGAACATCGTAACTCGTTGCTATGCGAGGAAAAGTTGTAAGTCACATCGATGAAAACAAGGACTTGCGATGTTTTCTCGCATAGCAACGAGTTACGACTTTTCTCAATGACGGTGAAAAGATAAATACGTGCTTTTTTTTCCCCGGTACCGATCGAATTGCGCCGTGAGGTTCGTCGTATTCAACTCCACCGATGCACGTTGAATGAAGCAAATTCGTTTTTTCAGTGTACGGCCACGAAACAATCGCGCATTTCATTTTCCCGCGAAATATCTTCGAGTCTAGCTGGGAAAGGAAAACCCATCAATGAATTTTCGTACGGTTAACGATCCGTGCTGCTCGATACACGCGTCAATGGAATTGGAAAAGCAAGATTCACGATGAATAGCGGATAGCTCATTAAAAGATGATAAATCCCCTCGGGAGGAACCACGGTCTCCCCGGGGATGACCGAGCACCGACGCGACGCCTGGGCCCGAGCCTGGCTCGAGTTTCAACGTAAACGCGCGCGCAGAAGTACGTATAGACCACGCGTCGAGTATCGCGCGCGCGGGGGAGATCGCGCCAATGACGGGGAGGGTGCGCGGTGTCGGAGCTTTTATCATTCGTCATTGAGCTCCGTATACATATACGATGGGGTCATCTCTGTTCTACGAGCGTCGCCGAGCAAACGAGCCGAGTCCCCGCTTTCCGAATTATACGGACAATTGATCTGGGACAACCTCTAAGTACCGACGCGGAATATTTGCCGACACTCACCCCGAATTGAGCACACGCGTCGTAAGCGAGCGCGCGTCACGGGGTTTCACGGAGACGGGGACGATCTGTCATCTTTCGCATCGAAGGGTTCGCTCTAGTTGACTTTCGATGATTCGCTCCAAATAATTGGGAATTGATTGTTAAATCTGTAATACGCGAATGAGACGCTGCAAACGATCAATCGCATAAAAAATTATGTGCGCTTAATTTTGTATGTAAGAAGAAGGGGTAATTAGATTACCGCCTCTAAGAACAATCATCTCGGCCCTCGCGCTCATCTGAAAGACATCTCGACATCATTTAATCCCGATCGATACTTCATAGGGATACACGCGCGTCGCGATGGCTACGATCGCGAGTTGCAATTTAAGTATTGCTCTAGTTGACCTTCGATAATTCGCTCCAAATACTTGGGAATTGATTATTAAATGTGTAATACGCGAGTGAGACGCTACAAATGATCGATTGCACTTAATTTTCTATCTAAGGAGAAGGGATAATTAGATTATCGCCTCTAAGAACAATCATTTCGACCCTCTCCCTTATCCGAAAATTTCTCGACGTCGTTCAACCCCATTCAAAACTACATAGGGATACACGCGCGTCGCGACGGCTACGATCGAGTTGCAATTTAAGTATCGCGGCAAACAGCATTTTAATCTATCCCCCGGCGGTCTGCCCCCTTCGTCAACCCCACGGACGCCGCGGGAAATTGAACGGCAGGTAAGCAAACAGCCCGGAACACCATTGGTCGCGGAATAATTATCCGTTTTTCCGCGCGAGAACTGTTTGTCCGGCACTCGTTGGTTTTGCGATCACTTTTATTCAGCGCGGGAGCCGCGCGCTATTGTCCCGCCGACACTTCGCAAGATCGCACCGCATTGATTAAGATGTGCAGTGTGACGGAGGGGCGCGGGGACGTTTATTTTCCCCCGATCGATTGTTCCCTCGCGCTGGCAGATGCGATTTGCATTCGAGATTGATTGAACCCACGCCTAGACTTCCTTCGGGCTTGCAGCGGCGATGACTCTTCTCCTCGTCGTCCGGACGACGGCACAAAGAAATCCCGTTTGCCCGCGCGAATCGTTTAAACTCGACGTTTAATTTGGTTTGCCCGAGACAACGTTTTCTCAAGAAATCCGTGGGGCGCAGGGATACGCGACGACTGAATCGGGTTCGACGTGGGTCGCGGGAGAATAGGTGGAATCTTTACTCGCAGCAAGGGGGTGAAATCTGATGTAGAATATGTGACAAGGGAGGTACACGGTGAGGGGAAAAAATGGGATATTTGGTTAAATCGCGTTTACGAATGGGGGAATGCAGAATTAGTTGATTCGACTAATAAATTTCGTTGCAACGATTAACGGCTATTTGAAGGAGATAGGCTGCAGTTCATTCTAATTAATTATTAGTCCAAGTAATTAGATCTGCATTCCCCCACCCGTAACATTACTACATTTTTCTCTCCGTATGCCATTTGAATACTTGAGTCAGGAAAAAATATTGCCATTGATGAATAACTCACTGACTACCATGTGAGGCTAAACTTACTCGCCAGAAGAGTAACTTCAATCTCATTATTCATGAATTTTTGGCCTATATCGATGTAAGACTTTATTGTAGATTGAAACGTAATCCTCAAAAAAGTATTACACAAATATCAGCCAAAAGCTCATAGGCAGTGAGTTAGGCGGTGAAATGGTGTTAAGAATTAACAGCACTTTTTTACTGTGTACGCGTCACGTTTAATATTCTATAATATTCATACTTCCCGCAACCTTTAGCTTTACATTGAAGTGCCTGTATAGGTAGGTATATTTGTTGTACGATCGTAGGTAAGTACCTATACCCCATATATCTCTCCATTTTTCTCAGTGTATCTATTATCCTGACCAATTTCCCCGTTGGTGACATCTTTAAAGTAGCACTCGAGTATATACTCGAGAGAGAGAGAAAGGGGGGGGGGGGGGGAGAGCACCGAAGTGATACGTGCTCCTGACAGTTCTATACTTATCCGCGGCGGGGCTGTTTGCTCCGCGGGACACCCATCGCACGTCGTCCTTATTTTTCGGAAGCTCCGCGCGATATAAGCTCGGCGCGCGTGTACGGCGTACGAAATGTCAGCTCGAAGCTATCATCGCGCGCGGTATACGTCGATTTCAACGGATGGATCCGCGTCGGATATCGCGAGAGACGTCTTTCGCTCTCCTCCCTCGAATAATTGGACGGTACAACTTCGCAATTTGGAACGAGAGAGAGAGAGAGCGATGAAAGAAACGTCGAAAGCACTGGGCAACTTCGGGCCCGATGAATGCCGCTGGAATCGATAGTTCGACAACTCCACTCGGATATAGGTACCCTTTTGTCGCGCGACGACGCGTGGTACCGGGCGAAGTCGATTCCCACGATCCGACGCGAATCTCCTATCGTTTCTTCGCCGGGAAAACTGTATTTCCGAAAGTTGGAGAAACGGCGAAACGACGATAGCTCTCGATCGTTCGCGGCTGCAACGTCGAGCTTCCGCGAGTACCGAAATTTGCAACACATTCCTCGAAAGTAGGTTTTCTATTGTACACTGAGAGAAAAAAGTAGTTGCGACAACTATTTTAGAGTCAACTGCTCCAGTTTAATAATCAGCAACAGTTTTATATAGTTATCGCAATAATTATTTTGTTCCGGTAACTAAAAATAGTTACGACCACTATAAAGACCGGTGCTAGTTAGTCCAAACTCGAGCAGTTGAGTCCAAAAAGAGAGTAGCTCTATCTGTGCTAGGTTGGATCATCCCTGTATCTAGAACCATTACTACTCTACTAGCTACAAATATAGCCGGAAGAACTAATGGAAAAGGTGCGTCACCCAACTCCAAATTTGAGTAAGTATACGATATATCTAACTAACCATCACAACGCAAAATATTTCTACTGTTCTACATTCAAAGGTGGTCCAAATTAGGCGCCGGTCCAAATTCGGCGACTCTCTCCTATATATCTGCAGTCCTTTATACCGTATCTATAATCTTGGAACTACATATAAATAATTTAAAATCGTAACTCGAACCTGCACAGATACCTATACAACCTCGTCTCGCGAACACGATATAAAAACCGTTCCAAATCACACACGTCCGTTTACCATCGTTCCCATCTCACGCTGTACACCAACCCGCGCGGCTTTCACGTACCCGAGCGAGACTTTTGAAAATCAACGAAGCAACGGTTCGACGTATAAAATATTCGCAGAACCGTTGATCGTCGAAGAAACGTTTTTTTCTCGCATCGAAAAGAATTCGTTCCTTCGGATCGATCGCCCCGCGTAACCCGATATTTCGGTGACGCATGCAAATTTCTCCCGTATCGATGTCTACATATCATATACGCGGCGATTCGATTTCGATGCCACACAATGACACCCATCAGCTGTCGCTCGCCGCGCGCGCAGCGTTTCCGAGACGACCGTCGCCTCTTCGAGGCTCGGCTGGATTATGCAAAGATAATATTTTCTAATAATTGCCGGGAAATTGGCTCGACGAAGAGGTTCAGGTGCCGCGCGCGGGTCGAGGGCGAGACCGAGATCCGTTACGGTTCTCAATGAAAATGGCGCGTCGCTTCTAATACGGCATTGTGATCTCGAGGCGCTTCGACGGAAGAAATTTAGAAGGATCCTCGTCCTGCTTGTATCGGGAGGGGCGAGATGTACGCGTATACCCTTCCACGGACGCGGGATATATTGTATCCGTAAACGCTTTCATTGTGATCGACGCGTGTTACAAATTTCCTTTCGTGCTCGCTGGCTGGGAATAACCCCTTCTTTAATTAGCATTGTATCGAATGCGGATCGGGGCACCGGAGCGGGGCAACGATCTCGCGCGGAGTCCTCCGCGCGAGATATGGGCTCGCATACGGGTGTATCGATTGCTCATCGGCTCGGATGTTATTTCGATCGCATTTAAATTCGGCGGAGAAGAATCGGGGGCTGCGGCAGCCGGGAGTACAAAGCGCGTGATGGAAGGAATAACTTTTGGAGATGAAAGTCGCGCGTGTATTCTCGCTCTTTTTGAGGACGCCAGCACATCCTCCCCTTCGTACCTATAGGTATACAGCGTGGCTTAGAATCTTTTAAAACGTTCTTCGGAGCGTTGCGCTCGAGCTGCGAGCGAGCGAAAGGTAATAACGAAAAGCGAGATCGTCGATGTGCACCGGAAGCGCGTTTTTCTTTTGGGCGAAGCATACTCGAACCTTTGCCTCGTATTAACGCATGCGGAGAAGAGACAAATAACTGAATGGAGAAGGGCGAAATGCTTTGAAGCATTGTATAATTATTATAAATCCCGGAAAACATTGAATATTTACACTCTCTGAGAAGAAAATGTAGCAGATTTGATTAAATCGGTGGTTACGGGTAGGGGAATGCAGATCAAGTTATTTGGACTAATAATAATTGACTCGAATTAACTACAGCTTTTTCCTTTCGAATATACGGAGAGAAGAGTAGATTAATCACTGTTGTACTGGATAACAGATTTGATATTTTGGGAAAAGTGTTGTATCTATTGCTTTACCGTATGACAACAGTTGACATGTTGACATGTGTACAACTTCACTAAACGTATATCAATTGTTGTCATGCAGTAAAGCCATGAACGCGATACTCTCTCCAAAATGTCAAATTTGTTATCTAGTATAACAGTGATTAATATAGGTACTCTTCTCTCCGTACACGGTAAAAAAAAGTGGTATTAATTTTCAACACCATTTCACCGGTATGGACCTATAGATGTATCACATTTGATGTCATTCAGTCTTATGCCATTGTTAACTAACGTCAAAAGTGGTCTATTTAGGTCCACATCGAAGATTTTGTTACAGTGTACAGCCGTTAATCGTTATAACTAAATTTAGCAATAATTGAAGCAACTAATTCTGCATTCCCCCACCCGTAAGCGTTGATTTAATTGAATATATACCATTTTTTTTCTCAGTGCAATAATAGCCGAAACTGGGAGAAAGAAGGTAAATAAGGGGTAAAGAAGTACGTCGGGAGAAAAATGCACGTTATATATATATATGAAAAAAAAGTCGAGACGACGTCGCCCCGTGTACACTCGCTCCCTCCTCAAGACGGCAGAGACCCACCCCCGAACTCGCGAATTCGTCCGCGCAGGTGGCCCGAATCGGGGTGCGAGATCGCTGCGCCTCTTTTATCCGCGAACGAGTGGCGTCGCGAGCTCGCGCTCTCACTCGGAAAACGGCGAAAGGGGAGCACCCTTTCATATCACTGGAATCGGGCGACGCCCGGTTGTTCGGGTCGCCGTTAAAAATGCGTCGAAGTGCGGCTGCGGCACCGCGGTAAATGCCAATTAGTTCGTCGAGTCGAGCGTAAATAGGCGGCGATTGCGCGCGGATCGCGAGCCAATCGATCACGTGGAAGATTTCGCAGCTTCCGAGCGACGATATATCGTGCGCGCGCGCGAGAGAGAGAGAGAAACGCGGCCGGGTCCGCCTCTGAATTGAACGCGGACCGAGGTGAGGCACACGCTAAGCGTCGGGCAAAATTGTCGTCGTCGGCATCGCTATACGGTAGGTATATGTACGTATGTCGGAACGCGAAGTCGGTCGCGTTGAGCCAATAGACGGACAGCCGGACACAAATCCCGTCACGTCGCTTAACTAGACGGACGCGACGCGCTACGCCATTGTGAAATATATTCTTCCCGAGGGGGGGGCACGAATCAAAGGAATTTCTACCGAGCATCCTGGGTGGCGCGCGGCGCGAGTACATTAGCAGCTATCATTGCCGCGAGATCCGATCAAAATGGTCCTTCTATCGTGACGTATCTGACATACTTCACCCCGATCAAGCACACAGTCCTGGAACGCGACTCTGAATCCAACTTAGATGCGGTTTTGCTTCTTTTCTACACGCGTATGCTTCGCGGGACGCGTTCCCTCGGTGTGCATGGGTTCGTCCGGTGCACGAGCGGTGGAGCCTCGCGGACTGCGTGACTGGGAGTTCCTCGCGCAAGCGAATATAAGTCTCGATTTTTACTGGAGTAAATTATCTTGGAATTCCTATTTTTTCTGTGATGTAACGAATTTAAACGACACTGTATTGAAGAAAATAACTTGGTTAAAATGATGAAACGCATTTGATTAAACGAGTCTAGTTGTTGTAACCAAAATGCTAGTAAGTTGTGAACGAAATATTTAGTTATTCTACACTGGGGGAAAAGGTCTGGTTGAATACGAACCTAATAGAAAAATGTATTTCAGATAAATAGGAATTTATTCACATCGAACAAAAGTCTATTCGAATTTGATAGATGTTTTGTATATCTTTTTAATCGAGTATACGAATCTAGTAGATCATCAATCTAATTCAAATAGACTTTTGTACGATTTGATTAAATTCGTATTCATCTCGAATAAATTTCTCCATTAGGTTCATATTCGATTAGACCTTTTCCCTAGGCGTAACTACATATCTAATTATTCTCTAACCAGAAAATGGTCAGTCAAACCAAACAGATGGAGGATCCACATTTCACCAAATGTTTCCGTTGCGGTCTCCAGGATTTTGGTTCTATAGATCAGGTTTGTTTTCTCGGTGTAGATATAAGACCAGCGGCTATCGGATCAAGAGCCTCGATAGAGTCTCGCGCCAAGGACTGACAATGAGAACAGCGATTCGGTTGTAAAGTTCCACGAGTTTCAGAAATCTATAAAGAGCGCGTTTCTCCATCGATAACGAAGCAGTAACGCGCACGTATCCCGATGTCACGAAGAAACGGGGTCGATTCGTGCAACGATCGGCCGCGGCATCGAGTAGCACTCCGCGCGCTCGTACAACACCTGCGCACCAATCAGGTCCATCGGCCCGGCGTGCGCTGCCGCGCGCGCGGGGCAATAAATCAACTGTACCACCTTTCCTTGGAAGTATCTATGGAAGGGTATTATTTATGGCCATTCGTTAGCGCGCAACAATATTCCGAACGCGGCTAGTCGCGTTTAGGACTTCTCACGCTCGCGTGCACTCGGCTCGACCGTCGCGCGGCGCGCGGTACAATGGGAAGTTGGGAAATGTTAATCGGGGAGGAGTTTGTGCTTTCTGCTCGCGAGACATCGAATCGATAATACACGCCCCGCGTTTCCCTTTCACGGATCCCGCACAATGACTCGTCCGAATATTTTTCTATTTCGGAACGCCGGATGGATCGTAATGGTCCGGTAGGACCGCGGCTAAACGGGTTGAACTATGGGCGCAAAGTGAATATTCGGAAAAGTTACGATTCACGCGGGCGAGAAAGACGCAGCGTTTCAATGAAATCGCGGCGTTGATGGAAGCCTCGGAAGCCTTGCCAAATCACGCGTTCATCTCGCAGCGGAAATCCGCACGGCCGAGTCATTCACTGCAAAGGAGCGCGCGCACCGCGCTACTCCGAAACAGAAACACCGCGCTGAAAAATTAGCGAACGATGCAGCCTCAATTCGCGCGCGCGCGCGTGATGAACCGGTCGCGACAACAAGAGCGACAAAACCCATACGCATACAGAGGTGCATTTTCCCATTGCCGCGCGTATCGAATGCGATGCAGCACAGCGAGCCGAGAAAGGGGATTCATGGGATGTTGGATAGGTACATTGAAAGACGCGCGAACGAGAATCTAACGTTTTCCATTGGTCGGCCGCCGGGGTCTCCACTCGTTAGCGCGCCCTGCGCGATTTCGACGCATGCATCTCACCGCATCTCGCGCGCGCGGTGCAGCAGCGGTGCGGAGAGCGGGGCGAGAGACGCGCGATGAGAGCCATCGTATTGCCAGCGGTGCGCTTTTGTCTCGACAGCGGCATAGATGCGCGAAAAAGAGTCATTGAGAAGAAAGAGGCGCGGGGTGGAGGAGCAGAAGAGATTCGCGCCCGGCTACCGCGCGCGGAAAGGGATGAGGAGACTTCGGGAACGCGCGGAATCCGCATAATTACGATACGGCGGCGCGCAGCGTCTCTGATGAATATTGCGAATAACATTTGGGTTTTGTGCCGTGCATCTACCCGGTTCACACGGAGGTGTCTATCCACACCTACTATCTGTACTGAAACCCGCACCCCCCGGCCCCCGCCACCCGACCTATCGACGAATACCCTGAAATACGACCATGCCGCCTCGAATTCTATGCCGGATTCTTCGTGCTCTGAATGTTCCTGCACACGAGGGCGGGGGGGCATAATGAGCTTTATCTTTCAAATTCATAATTAGACCGTGGCGGCCTTTTGCATATATTTTATCCTATTCCGCCCGGCGCGCGAAGGTTCCCTTCGCGCCTGGTCATATTATGCGCGCGGTATTCGCAGCTGGCGGTCCTCGGGGTTACTTTTATTTCTCGCGAAAATAGCACGAAATACGTGGATGAGTCGCGCACCCCATTGCGGCCCCGGCAGTCTTTCCATTCGCTCGCGCGGAGCCGGGGTTGAACTTTTCTCGGATCATCGAATCGCGATAAATAAAATGATACTTCGCCCGGAGTATTTTTCGTATTTATGGAGGAGAAAAGTAACCGTTACAGTACCTGTTCTACCACGAATTCATCGCATTCCTAGTTTTGTCTTCCCTGAAACGCGAGGCATAATCGTCGAGCTCTTCTCCCGGGTCATACCGACTCGATAAAATTATCGAATCGATGAGTAAAATTATACGCCGACCGGCGTTTCTTTTCCTACACTGAGAAGAATAATCAGATTAAAATGACTAAAACGCATCTTTTTAAACGCGTTTAGTCATTCTAACCAAAATACCGGTCAGCTGAACCAAATATCTAGTTATTCCAATCAAACGTTTAGTTATTTTAACCAAAAATTGATCAATTTAACCGAACAGATGAAGGATCCATACCTAATATCACACGGTTTGGTCATCCAGAATTTTGGTCAGATTGACCGAGTTATTTTTCTCAGTGTATTTGCGGAGGAGAAGAGTAGACGTTTTGGTACCTATTCTACCGCAAGTTCATTGAATTATTAGTTTTTACTCCCCCCAAACGCGAGGCATAATCGTCGAGCTCTCCTCTCGGGTCATATCGGATCGATAAAATTATCCGACCCGTATTGGCGCATCCGCGCGGGTATATTTTCGTATTTGTAAAAGAGACCAATCGGATCCGGCTCCCCGCGCGCGGCAGCCCGTCCGATAAAGGAGAGAGTGGCGATGACTATTAATTTTTCTTGGCATTCGTACGGGCGACCGGTATGCATTAACGCGCGAAGCTTCGGACATCGGTCCGAGCCGGGCTAGCACACGCGAACGCCCTCCAAGATTGATAGGATTCTACCGCTACGTTGGTAATGGATAGCCCGTGTCCGAATTTACCAATACCTGGGCTCGATACCTTCTAATGGAATTCTCAATTGTGCTTTTTATCAATGGGCCCCATTTGAGTGGCGCGCCTCTTTATAACGCAAAAGGTATTATCGTGCGGGAGCAGGGTCGAGCTTTCTCGCGGGAGATAACTTATTTTTTTCTTCCGGGGCGGGGAATTCGGCGAAAACAAATAAAGAGCAGACGATATCGCGGCGGTTCGAAATTGCGCGTGCACTGTAAAAAATTCTGCGGTGTGGATCTGCTTTTGGCGTTAAATAACAATGGCATAAGACTGAATGACACCAGATATGGTACATACAGGTTCAAACCGGTGAAATGGTGTTAAAAATTAACGCGAATTTTTTTACTGTGTGTACCACATTTGAAGCTAAAGATACTCGTCAAGAAAGAAACTCAAATTGCTATTATCTCATTATCTATGAGCTTTTGGTTGATACTTTTTGGAAGATTACATTTTTACATATCTACAATAAAGTCTCATATCGATATAGGCCAAAAGTTCATAGATTGTGAGATAATAGCGATTGAAATTTCTTTCCTGGCGACTAAGTTGAGCCTCGTTTGGTATGCAGTGAGAAGAATATTTGTTTGATCGAAATAAACGTGTCTTCGAATAGTTCTGAAAGCACGTTTATTCGATTAAAATATACATTGGACGTATGTAAACATTATTGATTTAATTGAATGTTATTTGGATCAAATCGGATTATTTTTAATAAATATGCCCTTAGGACTATCCAGAAATTCATTCATTTCATTGAAGCAAATTTTCCTTCTCAGCGTGCTAAATTATCCGGTTTATCTGCAAAAATTATTGGATTTGAAATAACACAGCGTACGACATTGTACGTCGCGTAGTCGTATAACGATAGCGCTTTCTCGCTTCGGGAATATTACATCCGCACCACCGCGTGCTTCTAGAGCTTCGACATTTTCCTAGCGGGCCGTAAACCCCTTAACACCCTGAAAGTGAAATAGTTTAGCGCGCGCGAGCACCCGCGCCTGACAAAGGAGAGCATTCTTCTATCGGATGTCTAAAAAAACATCGACGGAAGATCGTAAACTATATGAGCGGCGCGTTGAAAGGAGTCCGGGCGATGATGTTCGAGGTCGAAAAGGGTGTGGCGCGGGGGGCTCGCGTTATACGATTTCCTCGCGAGGCTGGTATTATGCAAAAGGGCGTGGAATATTTCGTGTGTCGAATCTCTTCTTCGAGCTACTCCGCTGTGCGTCGCGCGAGGTTCTGCCTTTGCTCGGAATAGGTAGGTACCATACTTCTTTCGCGCGATTCGCATTCGCGCTGCACGTATCGTCTCGCGTACCACGTGAGGCTAAACTTGCTCGCCAGGAAAGAAATGTCAATCACTATTATCTCATTATCAATGAACTCTTGGCTTGTATCGATATCAGACTTTATTGTAAATAAAAAAGGAATCTTCAAGAAAGTATAATACAATAATGAGCCTATAGCTCATAGGTTGTGAGATAATAGTGATTCGAGTTTCTTTCCTGGCGAGTAAGTTTAACCTCATATGTTATAGTCCGAGTGCATCGATGTTGCTTAGCCCGAATTTTTTTCTCGCTCCTCCAGCGCCGCTCTTTATTTATCCACGTCGTCGTCATCGCGTTTCTGATCCTGCCGCGCCGAGCTCTTCTCGCCGCATCTGCCGCGATTCGTTAGCCCGGAAGACCGGCGAGGAGATTTCTCGCGCAGGAAGTCCGGCTTATTGGATCGCAGAAGAGGGATTCCGTTCGATCGAGTTCGGAGGATTGCGTACGAGGGAGAGGCATGCGCAGGAATCGCGTTTGAATAGCGGTGAAAAAATATTTGGAAACGAAAATTCGTAATTGTAATAGATTTCCAAAATTCATCTTCTAATTAATTCCACGAAAGAAATGAATCTCTGCTGGATTATCCGTCAGTCTCCAAAAAAAATTATTCGTACGGCAAAGTCTCCTTCATGGAAAAAACTAACTTTGCCTTAGTAACAACATCGAAAATTAATTATTATAGCAGCATTTTTCGTTATGGTAACAAAAACAGTTTGATGTTGGGATGAAGATGTTTGACCGGTTTCCTTGGTTACAATGAAAATCATTGCTTTTCTTTCTTCTTTTCTTTTCATTACCATGACAAATGTTATGATAACAAATCGATCCGTTATCACTATTTTAACGCAAATATGTGTTACGGTAACTTAAATGATGTTACACTAACAAATTATTTTTTTCCGTGTGTAAAAACTTTTTCGACCCACCCTGCAATTGGATATCACCCCTCTCCTGCCACTGCACCCCGCGCCATTGTATAAGCTCCGTTCCCATGCTATCGAATTATAGCCGATCGACATATACAGAAAGAGAGACCGGGCTCGCGTCTTCTTTGTCAAAGGGTTGTCGCGCCGCGCGAGGAAGTAAACGAGAATTTGCGAGGAGCGAATGGCGCGAGAGCTCCCGTCTCTAGGATCAGGGGAGATCCGCGGTGCGAGCGCCTTTTCAACGGGAAAGGGTTTCGCTTTTTTTCCGCAACGAAATCCTTCCACGACCCCGTCCCGCTTAACGATACCGAATTGTAGAGCCGCGTAACGGTCACTTTAGGGGGTCGGAAGGCTGATTTCTCGAAATTCGACGGATCGTACGCAGTTGCCGAGATGTTGTTTTTTTCCCCTCACCGTGTGAAATCGACGGATTTATACCGAGAACCCTTCTATGTATACCGTGAGGATTTTAGTTCCTTCGGAAACTCGTGAAAATTTCTCAGCGAACGGATAAACGCGTAACGGTTTCCGGCGCGCCGCTGCAGTCCCGCCGCACCCTCCTCGATATCGCGTCATATGTAGTATACTGAATAAAAATCATCGGTGAGGTCAGATACGGCGAACCTCACGGTATAATTATTTCAAGCAGATATTCACTTGTCGCAACTTCAATTTGATTGCTTCAATTCTATTTTTATTTTTCCTTACACTCTAATACGAACCACACACACACATACACGGTCAAATTTATTTACAAATGTGTTTTCAAATAAGTGATATTTGAGTATGTGTGGCGTTATTATAAACAAGTTTTAACGCCAAATAACGCCACACACACGCCAAACATATTTGCAAATAAGTGATATTTGAGTGTGTGTGGCGTTATGTGCAAACAGGTTTTAATGTTTGCAAACACATTTGATCAAATTAAAAGTTCTTAATTTTGTATGGGCGGGTCCTTTTTACCAGCTGAGAATTTCCACGTATGTGGCACTGTTTGAAAATATTTCATCAAGTAAGAGTAGTTTGTGTCAAGGTTAACGTCCTTTTAAATTGTCTCTGGTCGAGTTTACACATATCGTGCAATAACTCACTATTAAAATAAAAGTTGTAATTTTATTTGCTTATTGGTCTGAACGCGTATGCTGAAAGGGTCAAATCACTTTGCAAACATATTTGCAAATAAATTTGACCCTGTATGTGTGGTTCGTATTATGGCATTGGAACAATTGCACCGTGAGGTTCGCCGTATTAAACTTTACCGACGGTTGTGAATGAAATAAATTTTGTTTTCAGTGTACGTACTTTCTGTTGGTCAAAACGCTTTCCAACCGTTGATCGGAGGCGACATCCACCGAAAGGGAAGGGAAAGGGTGCGCAGAAAAAAGTCGAAAGTGAATTAATTCTCGACGGGAGAGGAGGAAAAGCCATCCAGTCGATACGATGCCCTTTTGAATACTTTGGCGTGAAATGATATCGAATGTAAATGTTTGATTACAGCGCGAACCAAAATGGGCCAGGAAAACGGAGTAATTTGTAACGTTCGCGGGGCGAAGCTTCTAAAAAGGGTCGTATTATAAAGTTTAATTCAATTTTATGGTCCGCTGCCAGTTACGCGACAAAATTGTGTAGATCACCGCAGGCTTTAGATGATTATACAGTTCGCGCGCGTGTTGCGAGTACGACGAACCGCGTTGTGAATGTAATAAATTCCATTGAGTCGCTTGGCTGGGCTTTGCCATTATGCACTGACGCTCTCGGGACGTTAACGCGTTTCCACGATTGTATTTGCACCGCGCGCACGCGGCGAATTCGCTAAATGTGTGTATTCGCTATATTTTTTTTGCGTCATTCGAGATGCCGTGGAAATTTGGTCAAGATCGAAGGAATTTCATTCGAGTCGCGCGTGAATTCTTCGACGAGGTGAATTCGTTAAATATAAATCCTTAATATCTCTTCTGCGGAGTTTCGCTCGTTGTTCTTTTAAGATTGCCATTATGTATCCTCCAAGCTCGATTAACAGGTGCTAGGGAAATAGTACCTTCTCACGTACATGTGTGCGAACGTATATGTGTGTAAAGTGGAAGTGATTATTTGTGTAGAGGGGATTAGACTGGTTATGAAATTCTCGTTGAAACGACGGGTGTATATAAATGAGAGGGTTATGGGTTGATTTGAATTCATTACGCTGAGCGTATAGTCGTGTATAGCAATGGCAATGGGTGTGTAATAGGTAGGTATGTATGTATGTATGTATATACAAGGCGACGCCTTGCGGAGCGTTGTCCTTTGAATGTATGCCATCGAATCTCCTCATAATTAATATAATAACTCGTACGTAAGGCGATGTTGAGATCTGAGTCGACTGTTGATACATCTTATAGATTGCTCGGTTATTCATGAATCGCGATAAGTGTAACCAAGTTAAGCGCTTCCATTCCAGGGCTCCGATCGAGTCAGATGTTCAAAAATATCGAATTTCAATAACATATTATTTGAAAAAAATTACCAAAAAAAGACCAATCTCCTCATTTTTTTGAGAATTACGAAGGGATATGAAAATGCGATCTAATGATGTTCGTAATAAATTCGGTAGAGTTTTGCGGAATAATATGAGAAGAAAAAATGTGACATTATCTTTTTGATTTTGTGCAAGTTAAATAAAGACAGCAGACACCCCTTTTCTGTAGTTTCTCTCTCTCAAAGTTCCCCGAGATCGATTCTCGCCAATTCCGCAGGTATCCTCGCCTCTGCAGAGACGGACGCTCCAATTCGAAAACCATAATACCCCGACACTGTTCAGTCGGCAACCGTGTGTCGGGGTACGAACAATGTCTAGAGAGGCGAGGCGTGCAACGAGAGGCAAGGCAACTCGGACAACGGGTAATTGAATGGGACAGCCATGTTCCGGTCGGTGCCACAACGGATTAATGTTATTTCAATGGCATGGGTATCGTCATAACTGACCCCAATTTGCATCAGAATCGAGTCCAAATCGCGGGAACCGAACGGATCCTTTGGGAACGCGCCAAACCGTGGCCAAGCCGTGCTACGTCCGACGCACCCCGAACCGACGGCCGGTTTTGCCGTCCTTCGCCACATCGGGATTAAGATCGTCGGGCGGGATATAGCTTTCGCGCTCGCATACATCGAATTTACTCGCTCGGAAATCCGCTGGTTGTGGAACAATGCCACGGTCTCGCGTTCGAGGGCCACGCGGGAGACATTGCCACTCGAACTCAAAGTGCCACGTATTCGGCTGACTGATCGATCGTCGCCCGTGCGAGAAAAGTTTAACGTTGACTTCGACATTGACGCGTCACGCCTGCCAGAGTTCCCCCGTGAAACGAGCATCGCGTCGTCGAGAGGTTATTTTTGGCTCGTTTCTACCAGATGTCAAAGGCGATCGTACGGTAAACTGCAACTTGTCAAAATGAAGATATTAATGTTTCATTGATTGCTATAGTGAATTCTCTTGTAAATATTTTCTAGCTGAGAACTTCTCACAAGTACATATTCACCGTGAAATTCTACTGAGTTTCTTGATATGCGCCATAATTGAATAAAATAGTCGATTCTTGAATCAAGAATTTCGCAGGGAATTTTTCCCACTGCGGAATGCATGCACTTCCGTGGCATTCCTCCGAGGAACCGTGATGCACCGGTGAGATATTGCGGATATCGTCGCGACGAGGAGATGCGAGCCCAGTACGGGTGCCGCGGAAGTGACTAATTTGAAACGTAAATCCGGCGGTAAAACCTTGGAAACGCCCAATAAAACCTCTTACACGCTCTAACAGAATCACTAAGAGATAATGGGACGACCGCTTCATCCGTATCTCGCTGGAAGATCGGAGAGGGGCTGTCGTTAGCACGGAACGGCTTCTCTCTCTCTCTCTCTCTCTCTCTCTCTCTCTCGGTGTTAGCGAATAGCGTATAATAGCGGATACCGTCCGTTTTCTTTACGACCCTCGAAAAAGAATATACCGCTGTGTTTGCGGAGTCAAGTCAATTTGTTACGTTCCCCGGGACGGGAGACGACTTCTTTCGCGACCACCGACCGGGTTTCGGCGAAGGATGTTCCGTATCTTACGGGGTTTATGCGGCAAAGCGGAAGGAAGACCTGCCGCGGTTTTTCAGTGTTCTTCCCGGAAAGCGACTCTCGATCGTCCCTCCCCGACGCGTGAGGCTGAGTATAACTTTGTGCCAGCTTTCTCGTCTCGCATCCGGCCTCAAAATTTGCGCGAATTTCAGCAGTCGTTTTATACGCTGAGAAAGAAGCCGAAACAGAGCGATGAGAAGCTGCAATACCCGGTATCAGATATGTAGCAGACTCGGAATATCGAATTCCGTGTCATCTTGATCGTACATGCGGGTATCGATATCATAATCTAGACTAGATCGAAAAGTAGCTACCCGCCCGAAAATAACTACAAGATTCTTTATAGAATCTTGCAAAGATGTTATAAGATCGTACACACTAGATCAATAAGAGAATCTTGTAAGATCATACAAAGGTATTGCAAGAACCTGTCAGAATCCTATAAGAGACTTGCATCATCGACGATTGTGAGGAATTCGGTTATGCAAGATCATGCAGGGTAATGTAAGATTCCTACAAGAGAGGCTTACACGATAACCAGTAACTCTAACTCGGTTCTTTCAAGATCACATAGGATTCATGTAAGAAATTGCCAATCATCCAAGATACTTGATATATATATATAGGATCTTATAAGATTTTCCCACAAAAATGCTACATACGAGGGCAGAGTCCGATACTTTTCTAGTAGATGGTGGTGCGCCCCAAAGTCTGTAAAGTAGCCCCCTGCTGCGGCGATGACCTCTTCGTTTGATGAGAATTTCTTTCCAGCCAGCCATTTTTACCAAGTCTGGGAAGAGAAAGAAGTCGCAGGGAGTCAGATCCGGGGAATAAGGTGGATGCGGCAGCAATTCGAACTTCAAATCGACCAATTTCGCTGTTGCAAACGGCAGACGAATGGGCTGGTGCATTGTCGTTGTGGAAGAGAACTTTTTTTTTTCGCCAAATGGGGGCGTATACTCATTTTCGCGATCGCACCACCATCTACTAGAAAAGTATCGGACTTTTCACTTTACCCTCCTATAATATTTTCATGTGACTTCCCGCAAGACACAGTCACATCACGTGTGACTCTTGTAGGAAGCTTGCAAATGTATAATAATATATCCTGTGAGTCCTTGTACGAATTGTTCATCATGATCCAGTGTCTTCTTGTTCCAATTCTTTACAAGAATTTTTCTTGGATGATCATGCAAGTTGCTGCATACATTTTTCTGCAGGAATTTTCGGGAAGGGATGCATTGATTCTGTACCTCCTCGTTGTGATTGTCTTTGTCGGTGAATTATCCCGATAAACAGGCAGCGAGTGAATGTTTCACCGCGTAATTATAATAGATACTGTACTTTTCATCCATGTTTTCGCTCTGGTAAAGTAATAACCGTAATTCACGAACGAAGCGCAACTTCGCATCGTTTCGCATGTCGAGAGCGAGCAGCGCAGTCCCCTGACTGCGCATTGTATTGGCTGCAGACCAATTGCAAGGCTCGATGCTGACTGGTCAACATGTTGCAGGGTGCGGCAGAAAAACCTGCATTTCGCAAAATATCATATCTCATATATCGATACCTGAAAGCAACAGTGAGATAAAACTGATTTCGAGCTATGTCAAACGAAAGCTAAAACCGGCCTTTACATAATGCAAAACTGAGATATTTCGGCAAAAATATTTAAATTAAATATTTATTTCAATATTTTTGCCGGGACATCTCAGTATTGCATTGTATAAAGGCCGATTTTATCTTACGTTGGACATAGCTCGAAATCGGTTTTATCTCACTGTTGCTTTCAGGTATCGATATTATGCTGTATAATACCATATGGCATTATACTGCGTAAGACTCTGTGCTATGCCTATCGGATAGTACTGATTCCAAAATAATTCGATACGCCAACCAGTCTCATTTTGCCTAACACCGGAGCCATCTATTTATATTCTAAACTGCAAAACGCGTCTATAATACTCGGTCAGTTTTTTCTCAGTGTAGACGTTTCTGAATGGAGGTGAAAAATGTTAAGAGATATTTATGACGACTGTACGAAGATAATCCATTAAATTATTTCTACCGGTAATCTTCGAGCGAGAGCCAGTGCTATATAAAATATCTATTAACGCTTGAATCTTCACTCGATGCAATAATTCCGACTTGCTCTGTCGTCGAGTACTGCAAAAAGAAATGCATCGATCTACCCTCCAGTTTACGAGACCGGATATCGACGCGTTTTAATATGCACTCGACGCGAACATAAATAGGTAGGTGGCCTGGCACGACGAAGCCGGAAGTGACTCGATAAAATCACCATTAACCGGTAGATTTTCATTAAATTTCGAGTGGTGCAGTTGGATTTCGTGGTGCGGTTGCGCGCGCCCACCCCAGGCAATGAACCGGAACTAACTTCACCGAGACCCGGAAAATCATGTCCGACGCTTTGTCCTCCGTACTTTCCCGCACCCCGCTGCGGCCGTAAAGTCCCGGAATGCTGCAGTTACACGCCCACTTCGACATTCTCGCGGTGAACCTTTTTGCCGGAAACGGTGTGCGCCACGTTTCCCTCGTTCCGAGGTTAACCCAGGAGAGTGGCGACCTACGTAAATCTCAAGTCTATAGATTTTCCGAGAAGTCCGTGTTCTCGTCAAACCCGAATATGAAAACACGTCTAAAAATGCGTCTGAAGGGACAATCGCGAAGTCGCCTCGCATTTTATTCTCTCAGTGCGCTATATTTCTTTCCCCGGTACTTCTAAAACGAATTTAGCCGAGATAGTTTTCCCCGGAATCGAAACGCCAGAGAGGCGCACTTATATTAAGTTGCGAATACGCGAGAGATAGACTCACAACACAATGACGTAGCTGCATTTCAAAATGTCGTTTTCCAGCTCAGATAATTCCGAAAATAAAAAATGAAAAAAACACGGGTTTGATAATTTTGTCCATATTTGTCGAATCTATGGTGAAAAAAAATCGCTTAAAAACCAAATTGAATAAACTGTACGCGCTAAGGGTTCCGCTCGATAAAACACACGATTCGCACGCGATCTCGTTAAAACTGACAAAACAAGGAAGCGCTTTCGCGACGGTGTAAAGCGCGAATAAGGCGAGCGCGAGGAACGCGTCGTAACGTCGATTTCAATCGCGAAGAGAGGTCGGGATCGGGCACCTTTCGTTCCGCGAGATTGTTGTGTTTTACTTCCGAATGAGTTATTGCTCGCATTATGTGCGGCGGAGGTGAGCAGTGCCGCGCATAATACGTCTGCTCGCGCAGTCGTTGAGTATAGGTATTCGTGTCGGGGAGTTTTACGCTCGACGCACGGGCTACAATGGCCGTACGCCGTATGGACACTATGGGCATTGTACGGGTGAATGAATATGTACGCGATGCATCAAAGAGTTAAGACTCAATGGTGGACCACACAGGTCTGGAATTGAGAGGACAGTCGGTTTAACGGTTAATGTATTATATGCGGAGCACAGCATTGGAAGAAAGGCGTTCGTTCGTTTGAAAGCTTCTTTGGTGGCAGGTCCGAAGGTCGGCGTTACGTAAAGTGGATCGGAGATCGCGGCCGATGTTCCGGCGAGGAGGAGCGAGTTTTGGTTTATGCGTGCCGGATGATGTGTGCGTGATGCGCCGTTCGGAATCATATACGCGGTGTCTGGCAAAATTTGAAAATAAAGTACTTTGATTTCTTTTGGCCTGCAGTTACACAGATAATGAAGAGTTTCTCTGATTAATATACAGAGAAGGAGAATTAGTTGGAGCTACTGATCATTACTAGCGGGGTCGCAAGTAATTAGTTATTTACATCGATTAAAATTTTTTTCACATTAATCAGATATTTCTTCCTTGCAATCGCATACCATTCCATATGATTGTAAGGAAGAGATATCTGATAGATGTATTAAAAGAGATTTCATTGATATAAATAAATAATTACTCGCGACCCCGCAAGTAATTTTCGATAGATGCAACTAATTTTTGTTCTCTGTGTAGATTCAATGTACAACTGAACGTAATCGTGAAGTATGTGTCTTAAACTTTTTGGATTTTCCACGTAACTTGTCGCGTTTATCTCGAAATTCATAGATTCTTCAGAGACATCTCGAATTAAACACCGAGATATCGGCGATTTTCTGGTAAAATCGCTGATATTTTACATCTCTTTGAGATATCGACTAAATAAACTGTGATTTTGTACGCGATCGCATGAGTTCGACGAGAAAGCGCCTCGCGCGAGCTTCTTCTCGCGTTTTCCACACCGCGGGGTTAATCGTCATCGCCGCGCGTCAGCCAATACCAATTGAAAACGATAAACCGACTGAAAAATGTTGAATGTTGAACGAGTCGCGCGCGCGTTCGGCTCGCGTCGTTTTATCTCCGTTTCCCCGGCGGGCTCCGAGAAGGAATCTTTCATCGAGGGTGGAACATTGTTATTTTAATGGCGTCAAAAGGGTCCGCGGGGCGAGAAGCATTAAAAGTCCAATGTCGCGAGGTTTCGTGGTCGCGGGGACGCAGTCGGCGAGAGTGTCGGGGGCCCCGAACCCCCTGCGTTCGGCTCCGGAAAGTAGTCCCCGGACGAGCGAGGCGAGTAGGTAGGCTACTCCGTTGCGGTCGTCTCTCGCAGCGGGAGGGACGCGCGCTGCTCCTCCGGCACCAAGCTGTCTGCCACCGCGGCTTCGAAACCCGGCATTCGGGTATCCGAGCGGCCGAACGTTCGGCCATGTGAAAAGAATACGGCCCACTCCAGAGTTATAGACAGACCTTCTGGGAGGACCTCGTATAAAAATAGAAAAGCCAACCGGGAACCTGTCTGGCCGCATATTATCTTCGGCCATCGGAATGCCCGACGTGCAACCGAATGATACGAATACTACATGCTTCTTGCGTGTTCGGCCGCGGGCTACACGAGCGGTCGCGAGACGACGAGGGCGTTCGGGTGGAAGAGAACGTCTCGTATGAAAACGACTCGGAGATAATCGATGGTCCCGCTGGTTTCCCGCGATCCACGCGCGATCGCTTATTTCACTGAGAGAAAAAATGGTGCATTTTCAGTTCGGTCTTTAAATGAAAAAAAATATTCGTATTTTGAAATTCAAATTGTAAGCTGAATACATACCGTATGAGGTTAAACTTACTCGCCAGGAGAGAAATTCCAATCACTATAATCTCATTACTACTTTTGGCTCAAATTTGTATAATAGATATCTACTTTTTTGAAGATTACATTTTTATCCGCAATAAAGTATTATATCGATATAGGCCAAACAATTCATTGATAATGAGATAATAGCGATTCGAGTTTTTTCCTAGCGAGTAAATTTAGCCTCACATTGGTATTCAATATCACACGAAAAAGAAGATATCCGAAAAAATAATTACTCGCAGAGTTATAAATGCATTTCCCTTTACAACATCGTGACGTTATCGGAATGCCAGATCGACGGACTTGTGCTAAGTTGCGAGTACGAGAGAGATAGACTCACAGCACGATGACGTATGTAGCTGCATTTCAAAATGTCGTTTTCCAGCTCGGATGAGGCCAAAAATGAAAAGTGAAAAAATACGGGGTTGATAATTTTACCCACATTTTTCCAATCTACGATGAAAAATTGCTTAAAAACCGAATTAAATCTACATCTACGTGTGGGGGAATGCAGAACTAATTGCTCCGACTGATAAATTTGGTTATAATAATATTAACGGCTATTTGAAGGAAACACACGGAAAAAAGAGAACTGTTTGAATTACAATTTGACTATAGCATAAACTACGATTCTGCCCAGGAAACTTTACAGAGTTACACAGTAATTAGATGTTTTCCTGGGGAATCGATAGAAATTCCCGTGGAAACAGATATTATATCTGGTTAAACTGGTATTTGTACAGTTATAAACGTTGAATAGAAATGTGTCCTCTGTACAAATTCTTGAAAATCAACTCGAATCTCAGAGACGCTACTGAATGGAACTGTAAAAATTGCTGTTTTTTTTTGCGTGTAGGCTGCAGTCCATTCGAGCCCATTATTAGTCCTAGCAACTAGATCTGCATTTCCCCACCCGTAACCGCCGATTTAGTCAAATCTACTGCATTTTTCCCTCAGTGTAAAATTCGACGTAGAGAAAGAATGAAAATCCCGGCTCAAAGATGTATCCATTTTTCGAGCCCGCGCAGAGGCGAACACGATCGGCGATCGCGACAATGCCAGAGAAAATTGCGAAGGTTTCGGAACGGTAATGGCTGATTCAGCAAGATCGTTTGCCCCGTGTATTAACGACTGCGCGAGTGATCAACAGTTTTCGGGGCAGAGCATTGTGCGGAATTGTTCACGCCTGCCAATCGACCTCGGTCGAGAGCCTCTCTCTCTCTCTCCCTCTCCATCGAGACGATCCGTGCACCGCTGCTCTTCGCGGAACGGTACATCCTGCAACGAATCCCACGAGGAAAAACAAAATTGTTACGGGAGTATCCTGTGCTTTGAGAATGTTCGCCCGAGCGAGAGATATTAGATGTTTGGAAATAGTGCGACTGGCGGGAGAAGGGTGTGCAGGAGTTATTTTCAAAGAGGATCCCCGCTCGCAGGTTAAAGAAGCGAACCGTAGCCTCTCTCCTCGCTCTTTTTACCTCCCCCCCTCTCTCTCTCTCTCTTTCGCGCTGGCTCGTTCCCTCGCGAATCTCTCATCTGCCGCGTCGCTCGGATGATTAAACAGAGCGGCCTTTAAACGCGCCTCCCATCTGGACACTCCTGGAGAACGAGAATCCGAGCACCCCCTCGAGTTCTCCCCTCCTTCCGCGCGCACCTTTGTCTTCCCGCGCGGAGGATAAACGATTCCAAAGTTCGTTAAACTGGAGCTTGAATTTGCACGCTCCCACCTTCGCTCTCCGTCTTCCAGGGAAAATCAGGAATCACGCATCCTTGAACTTCGGTCGGTCGCGGTCAGTACCTGCCCATGAATTTCTCGGTCTTGCTGCGCGGACGAACACAACGGCGGGTACGACGGGATGGTAGATTCCACGAATGAGCTTTTCCACAAAGGGAGAAAAAATCCCTTCCGAAAAATGCTTCCTTTCTCTGCCTCGTCCTCGTAGCATTTTCTCTCCTTCGCATATCCGTAGAGAATTTCTCCCTTCGTCCTCACTCCCAGTCCTGCTATACTCGCGGCTCTTCGCGGTCTTCCTCCTTTTGCATTCTTGGCTATTCCTTCTCGAGCCACCTTCAGGCGAACCTGGTCCTGGCTTTTAAATAAATTTGGGTATAGCTAGTTTCAATTTCGGTTGGGATATCGCGAGAGGAACGTCGATTTTTCTTGGAATGGCTGCTTTTTCGTGGTATCCCTTTTAAAATAAAAAAATGATCTCGCATTTAGTAGGGTAATTCAGGCTGGAGAACATTGAAAAAGGAACGACTCATACGGAGAAGTATCACCGCAGTACAGGACCCACAATACGTTTTACGACGCGGATGATCACCAGACCACATTTAATCCTCTCAACTTTTTGCACCCATCGCGACCATGCCCGTGGGATCACCGCTACGCGCGAGCTCTTCGAGGTCGCCCGAACGTCTTTCAAACGCGTTTAGAACGCGAATCAGGTTATACTCTCGAGCGGTTCCGCACCGAACGAGACTTGCGCCGCGAGAGAAAGAGACGAGGCAAGTGCCGCGCAATAAGGGACAAGACCTCCTTTGAGGGGACGCATCCCCCGAAAACTGATCCGCGGGAGACCTTCCCGCGTGGTCCCGCTCGGCAGGACCAGCAGTGGAGCCTGCAGCCAGGCGCCGCGACGGATCCGGACAATGCACTCGCGCTCGGAGATGTTATCTACGAGCGTAGAAGCGAGTAGGTAACCCTTCCTCTCCTCTTCACCTGCGAGTCTCCCTCCTCTTCGGTTTCGGCCGCGTTCTCTCAGGGTATACCGAGATCTCTTTGAAAGCGAGCCTCGAAGACCTCTCCACGGATCACGGTCCACTGGCCCCCGGGGAACCGATCTCCCGCTCCCTGCGACGCCGCCGCGCGGCGGTCCGATTCGCCAAACTATCGTGTATCGACAAAAAATTGATTCATACGTGCTGGCACGCGTATTGTTCCGTCGCGCATAATGCGCGGCATCATCGGCGCGACCGCGCCACCGGTCTCCACCGCGGTCTTTCACGGCCGTGGATCGTTACAGTTACCCAACGCGGTTCGTCGAAAGGTCATCGAGAGCCGCGGTGTAACGATCGTTGGCTGGCGCATAAATCATCCGCCGCGCCGTTGCGAGTGCACCACCGGGCGCGATCCGCGGCCGTTAGCTCGCGCGGACTGACGCGAACGGATGCTAATTAGGCAAGCGCGCCGCGTGGTTATTCGCTCGTGATCCTCTTCCTGGATGATCTGGAGTATAGTAGCGATACGTGTAATCTCTCGTGTGCTTTCTTTCCGTATACGATTCCGATGTACGCGTCGAGTTAAAGTGGGTGAGCTTTTTTTTTCAGACTGGCTTGGATTGGAAATTGATTTTGATGAGTTTCACGAGATCTTGAAATGTACATTTGACACTCGGTAAGATTATTTCAATAAATATACTTTATGGCATTATTTCACAGAAAGAACACGGAGAGAAGAGTACATTAATCACTGTTGTACTGGATAATAGATTTGACATTATGGGGAAAGTATTGCATTCATTGATTTACTGTATGACGACAATTGACGTACATCTAGTGAACTTTACTAAACGTATGTATGTCAATTGTCATACAGTAGAGCAATGGGCGCAATACTTTACCCAAAATATCAAATCTATTATCCAGTATAACAGTGATTAATATATTCTTCTTTCCGTGAAAGGCTTCGTTTCTAATATAACATCCCAGGCGAAAAAGTACTATAAAAGTACACATGTGGTTTTGGTTATATATATATATATATGGATTATATATGAGTTCTATATTAACTAAACACAAGGACTATATACAGAATTTGGAATGTTTGTCTAATCCATATGCAGTCCTTGTATGGTTAATATAAAAATCATATGTAATCCATAGATACACATATGACCAAAAACACATGTGGATCATATACAAAATATATAGAATTTTCCGCCTGGGATTCTAGCGCTCACGATATCTTGTCGATTAAGTTGACATTCGAGGCCCCGTAGCCCATCGATCGATTAAATGCGGAGCGACAATTAATTCACTCGTAATCTTCTCCTCGGCCAGACAAGAGCACCTATACATATATACAGGTCTTCTACCGCATTCACGCGCAACCGAACAATTGTAGAGCGATCGTCGGGGTAGTGTAACAGCCGCTTTCCAGGATACTGAAATCCGAGTTTCGAAAGGTCTTTGGACGGTTCGCTCGTTCGCGTCGGTCGTGGCTGCAGTATATGTGCGAGCGCGCGATCGCACGACGCCTCTCGCGCGCACGAATCTATTCATCCGTCGCGTCGCGATACGATCCGAGTCCTGAAACGTTTCTGGCAGGCCGTCGTCCCTGGGCCATTGTCTCGGTCCTTCGAAGGTGTCCCATCGCGAAGGAAATCATCTCCGAAACAAAGCGGATAATGGAGAGTGTCGAGATTGCAGCTCAGGATCAGAGGTCCGCGGGAAGGAGCAATCCGGCGATCTCGAGCACAATGCCCCTCTCCCCCCTCCGGACCAGGGACAAGATGTAATACAATGGCACTTCTTTCACAGTGTCCCGTGATATTCTTTTATACCGGGTTTAGACGGCATTGTGATCGGACGCATTTGATACACCGGATCGGGCGGCCCCATCGATTTGCCCGAAGATCGGTATTGTTTGTACGCGCGCCGATGATCGTCGGAGGTCTTTCGCGGGACGGTTCCTCGAGGGCGCGCGTCACGACGGAGGGCCGTTTCGAGGTGTCGAATGGTTCGGAGGATATTTCTTGGTGGAGACGCGTGAACATTCCTTTTCCGAATCATCTATTTCGAATACTGGAGTTTATTCTTTCGTATCGCGACGAAGACGAAGACGAAGACGAAGACGAAGACGAAGACGAAGACGAAGACGAAGATGAAGACGAAGACGAAGACGAAGACGAAGACGAAGACGAAGACGAAGACGAAGGTGAGACGAAAAGCGGACGAAGCACACTCGTGTCTTCTTCCAAACACCGCAAAGTCAAGTTGTTCAGTGGGAAACACGTCGTGCCGACGAGCGGATAGGATCCGAGAGTCCGGGAAGCGCCGCGCGCCGCAGAGGACGGGATTGTCGTTTCCCGAAGTGGTCGTAAAGTTGCTCGCACTGGCGACGTTCCACCTTCGTAGTGCGCGCGGAGAAAAATGGCGGGAGAGAAAAAATCCACAGGGGAGGTGAAGGAGGAAGAGCGGTCAGTTCTACGTACAGCCAGGCGCGGTGCATCAGGCGCGTGTATACTCTCTCGCTGTGCGTGGCCGGAGGGAGGGAGAGGGAGAAAGAAAGAGCGAGAGAGAGCATGCGGAGCGTTGGGCCGTGAGAGGCCCGAGGCTCTCGGCGGGACACCCCGCTGTCAGCATACGTTAACCATAGAGAGGGGTGTTTGCCGAAACTAGCTTTTCGAAAGGCGTTGCGGTGGGTTTGACGTCCGCGCCCCACGGGGTGTGCGCCCGTCCGAATTGTTTATCGTCAATTGCCATGAAAATCTTGACCCTCGTTTCGCGCCGAGCCGAACCCACCGTCGAAGGGTGGCGGGGGTTCGGGTGCCGACGCGCAATTGACTCCTGCCTCGGCGATACGCGAGACGTTTTGCGGTTGCGTTGGTTCTTGATCGCGTTGGCGGGTCAACCCTTCCTATATTGAGAGAAATTTATAGGTCGCACACACAGCAATGAGTAACTATCATATACAGAGAAAAAGCATTAGTTGGATCTACTAAAAATTATTTTCGAGGTCACAAATAATTATTTATTTAGATCAATCAGATCTTTTTTCATATTAATCTGATATTTTTCCCTTGCAATAACATACTATTTCACATGATTGTAAGGAAGAAATATCAGATTAACGCATTAAAAAATTTCATTGATGTGTAAATAAATAATGACTTGCGACTCCACAAGTAATTTTCAATAGATCCAACTAATTCTTTTTCTCTGTGTAGTTATACTTTAAGGCTAAATGAGGTTAATAACTAGAGAGAGAGAGAATATAGAGAGAGTATAGGTAATATAGCAATACCAAATAGTAACAACAGCAACACGCATTGCTGAAATAGAAATACGTATTGCTGAGGTTAGTTAGAACTTATTCTTATATTAATAAACTACAAGCATTGCCGTGCAACCTATAAAATTTCTCTCAGTGATAGTTACTCCAAATATGGTAGCCCCTCTTCGTAACGCTTATAAGGTCGTAAAGACTATATTATGGTACTGTAGAAAATCCATCCCCTTTCCATTTTTTACCTTTCGCAAGCGCAAATCTAACGTTTCTACGTCATCGAGTGTATATATCGTCGTCCGACCCCGATACTGCGGGAAGAATGCAGCAAGCACTTCCGTTCGGAGTCTCGCGATGCAATTGGTCCGCTCGGAGGCAAGAACTAATTAGTAAACTTCGCCGGACAGACAAGACATCTCGTCATCGACCGCGCTGCTTTTGTCCGAGAGATTTTTTTGTTTGTACCTGCTGCCGCCACGGCAGTCGAGGTATATCACCGCGCCAAGGGGGACGAGTATTCCTATGGTGGGATACCCCGTATATATTATTTCAACGGCTATATTTCAACGGTCGCATTAGATACGCATATGGGTATTCATATAGAAAACTTCAAAATAGTCTTCGTTTTGCTAATCGCGCGTCCGCTCTCGAGATATCAGCGTGTAGAAAAAGAAACGATGCAATTGGCGCTGCACAGCGCTGCATTACTCGGAGTAACGCGGCTCGGCAATGGGCTACCTCATGTTAAATATACGAAGCGTTACAGAGTATTATGGAAGAATGCAGTCGGGGCCCCACTGAAAAGGATCTTTCCGAAAGTACAAAGATTTTTTCACGCGCACGCGCCCGCAAAATTCTCGCAAGAAATTTCCGTAAATCTTTGGAACCATGCAACGGAGTACAGGAAACGTGTCTCGCATACCCGTTGCGCATTTCGCAACGGACCCGGGTCCGCGCGACGAGTGCAAAACAAATTTTACCCTCAAGAGCTCTGGCAACCTCTCCGCGTGCGAGTCTCGATGACCAATTTCTCCGTTTTTCTCCGGGACACCGAGAAAACGCGGAAGAATGGGAGACGCAAGTCGCAGCAGACGCAAAGTAGGACCAGCGCTCCGAGGGGAAATATTAGTTTAAACAAGCGGCGATCGAGGGGCGGAGACACGCGAGGGCCCGTGTTACACTTTCCCACAATGGTGACGATACGTTCGTCCGTGAACAATGCTCCTAGTGTTACTATATACCTCTACCCCCGCACTTCCTCCGCGGCCACCGTAGGATTCCTTTTATCCCCGACCAAAGGGATCACGGCCCTGGGACAATGGGCGCGCATTTTTGGCGTTCGTGTAAGTCTGAATTATGCATTGTCCGTCGGGTCCAGCCGTTTTGACGCGGTACAATGGGAGCGTTCACGGGATTTTCCTCGGGCGATGCGCGGGAATCTCTTCTGGAGAGGGACAGAGAAAAAGGGAGAGGATGCAATCGGCGCGACGGACCGATGCGGCAATCGGTAGATGTAAAATAATGCCATCTCGGGATTCTGTTTTACGGAGAACGAGAAATTCGACGATTAGATTTGGCTGTGATTCATTTCGGGTAAAAGCATTTTGGTGGCGATATTATATAATCGCGTAAATTAAGAAAAAAAAATGGTACATTCAATTAAATTGATGTTTGCAGGTGAGAGAATGCAGAATTAGTTGCTTCAACTGATAAAAACAACGATTAACGACTATTTGAAGGAAATAGGCTGCAGTCCATTCAAGCCAATTATTAATCCAAGTAACTTGATCTGTATTTTTCCAACCGTAACCACTGATTTAGTCAAATCTACTATATTTTTCTGTCAGTGTACACTGGCATTCTCACGTTCATTCATTCATTTATTCATCGTATGTGATACACTGTAAAAAGTTTTGTAGCAAAATTCATGTTACTTTTTTTATCATAAAAGTTTGTCTACTAAAGTTACTATACGCGATTTAAATAATTAAATTTACTACAGATTTGATTAAAACTTTCCACAAAACCACTCTAAATGTACCAAAATTTAAGCATCTTTCCAGTAAAAACTGTGAAGTTCTAAATTTTTCTCGAAAATTATAAATAATTCATAGTTATTTACATTACCGCGCCTTACCAGCTATTTTGTAATACTTTTGTACAGAATATGCAAGTATAGCAAACTTACAAATCCTTTTAATAATGTACAAACGAACGATCGCTTCTATAACTCGCAAGAAAGAAATTCGAACGAAGCAACAACGGGATGCATCCGCGCGTGTAGGTATTTACTCAGGTGATCGGAAGTGCGATACAGCAACTCGGAACGATCGAATAAACGAGTCGATTGGCTTACGAAATTCCTGTTCTCGCCCCAGAAATGTAACCATTCGTGAAAATCAACGTTTACGTCCGCGTGGCGAGAGAGGGAGTCATCGAGTGTTATATATATACCTATTTATTTATACGATAAAAGAAACCGGTAGTCGCGAGCGTTACCGCGGATGCGTGATTTAACGTTAATTTCGAATACACTCGAGAGCCGATAACCATTGGTCCGGTTCTACCGTAGGCTTCGTTTTATTTATCCAGTCGGTCGAGACGCGATATATCGGATCCGAAATAGAGTCTCGAATGCGCTCACAATGCGACTCGTCACTATAAAACTAGATATAAAGCTGATAAGTAGTAGGATCCCGAGCGGGGCACGGGACAGTCCTTTTTATAAGCGCGGTGGTCCCCGCGCATCGGAGAATCTTTTATTCGAAGGGGAAGATGGTAGTCTAATCCCGGATCAGCTTTCCTACGCTTTCTTTTTATTATTTCCACTGTACCACCTTTCCGTTACGATTTCATTCGCCCCCTGATGTCCGCGCGTTGATCCTTTCGATTTGAAAATTCGTTTCGGCGTCCCGTCATTCACGGAAACAGCGCCTGGGTGTTTTACATCGCCGTTCGACGAGACGTTTCGTTAATTGAGAACAACGTAAATACAGTTATCATCGAGGAAAGGATGTTATCAAATGAATTTCGAACAATATTTTTCTTCAGTGAAAATCTGGATTGCGATTTTAATTAAGTAATTCTCCAAGAAATCATATTCTAATATCAAAAAGAATTATATTCTTGTATTGATTACGTTCAAGTCTTATTGAAATCGACGCAATCGGTCGATATAAACTTTAAGAGAAATTTGATTCAAACTGTCGTTGAACTTGGTGCAACGAATCGCATAACATTCCTCGAAACGAATACGTCATCGCGTAGAAAAATTTCCAAGCGCACCGAAGTTAACAAAATTCCTTTTCTCTCTCAGCTCTTATTATAAATCTCGTGGGTGAGAAAAACAACCCTTTCGGGGCGCATTCCACGCGCGCGGAACGATACACCGGCGTGCAAAGGCCACCTTGTTCATTGATAGGTCGGGACGACTATCGCGCCGGGGGAATAGAAGGGAGCGGCGGGACGCGAGAGGAGTCGGAGATGCGTCGGGGGTGGAGTCGCCCTGTGGGGTGCCAGGAATTTTTGAGGTGGCCTTCGTTACGTCTCTTTGCTTTGGGCGGAAAGCATTTTCGAAGGGAGCGAGGGGTTGGAGGGGCGCTGTCCCGGCCAGACAGACTGGCACCAGCATTGCCAGTGGCGTCGGCACGGGAAGATTTTACCTTTTTTTCCCGCCCAAGAAGAGACATTCCAATGGTTTGCGCCGCGGTGCATCGCGTGGAGGGAAGCTGCGGTGTAGCCGTCGCGGGTTGACCCACTGCGCGGTTTTTGCAGCATTGGATAATTCAATAATGCATTCGAATTTATAGAAGGAAGATGCGCTCGATATCTCAGGGGATATCGTGACGTGAAATGCATCGCAAAAGGTTTCCCCAGGAGGAAAAATTCTATATATTCGTATTTTGTATGCGATCCATATGTATTGTAATTTTGGTCATACATGGATTACATATGGTTTCTATATTAACCGTATAATGGACTATATATATATATGGATTATGCAAACATTGAAAAATTCAAATACCATACGAGGTTAAACTTATTCGCCAAGAAAGAAATTTCAATCACTATTGTGAATCGTTATTTATGAACTTTTGGCCTACATCGACGTAAGACTTTATTGCAGATAAAAATGTAATCTTGAAAAAAGTATTTTACAAGTATGAGCCAAAAGCTCATAGATAATGATATAATACCTAGTCATTGAAGTTTCTTTCCTGGTGAGTAAGTTTAGCCTCATATGGTATAGTCTTTATATGGGTAATATAGAAATAATGTATAGCGCTAATTCATGTAGGTATCTATGACTAAATTCACATATGGACCATATACAAAATATATAGAACTTTTCCATCTGGGTGGCTTCGAAACTCGATAAATAAACATACGATATTTGCGATATTTATATTTGAATTTATACGTACCGAGCATATCACGTCGGGCAGGTTATACGAAGATTTTCCGGAAAAGAGGAATCCGACAATTCTCCCGAAAGGATCGTCGAATCGCTTGCGAAAAAACGTTCTCTCGTTTCGAACGAACTTGTAAATCGATCGATTCGACCGGTGGATCGCGTACGACGCTCCCACGGCACCACGCCGTTGACACAATGCGTGAACAGAACCATGCCGTCGCCGCAACGCGTAATGTAATTATGGTACGGAGCGCGCGCGCGGAAGGCAGTTCCCGCCATAATGGGCAATTGTCCTTTCGAATAATGTCACAATGGCGGATTCACTGCTGTTAACAGCCACTGTCCAAATACGTCGTACGGCCCACAGGCGGACAATGCGCGCAGTCCGAATGAGGTTCTCTTTATTGCACCGGTGTACATCTCTTATCGCACGTCGGTAGGTGATTGGGTCCAGTTTTTAAGACGTGGCGTCTCACGAAGATTCGTTAAGATTCGAAAATCGCCCAGAGAAACGCGCTTTTCATCCCTAGCTCGCTTCCCCGCATTTTTTCCCATAAAAAGAGTATTATCTACCGTCGAGAGGGCGTAATAAAAAAACCAATGACAATCCACGTACTGATCGAGATGTGACGAATGAAAATGATCGCTCAATCACAGGCGGTTACCGAACCGTGTAGCTTCAATGATATACAATTTACCTTCCCTTCCCGATAGCGTTATCGCTCATCGAAACCACCACGAAGACCATTATTACGCGCCGAATTCATTATTTATCGTTCTAACACGTAACCAGATTCACGACAGGCGGGATGACACCCCGGTTAAGTGATATCCCGATTGTCCCTAATATGGATTTCGGTTGGTGCGCGCGATAGAACCGTGAATAATGGGTCACCGTAGTCCCGACAACTCGAGAGCCCATGAATTGTGAGCATCGCGTTTTATATACATATACCGAGCACTTTATCGTCCGTGATGCGCCTTCGAATGATTTGTGTACGCGGCATATGTTAGTCTTAAACGTCGCGCTGTACGCGCGCGTATATATTCATCCCTTCGCCGGGCCGACCACTTACGGCGCTATTTCTCTCCGCGTGATCAATGGACATCGGGATCACGGTGTCAAACTAGTTACCGGTTTCTCGAACTCGAACGATACGCGCGATTCGTTGCGGAACGGTGAGGAGGTAAGGGGGGACACACGACGTTACTCGCGCGGGGACCAGTCGGAAGAGCTTTTCCCAGAAGAGAATGACGTTGGACGTCACGTGGGGTCACGTATCACGAAATTATCATATTCGTAATTGCGTTACGACGATTGAATCGTCGAGAGATGTTCCTTTTTTTCTGCATCGGGTGAATGTACACCGAGGGAAGTAATTGCTTGTGCCAAAAATGTTTTCTTCAGAGTGAAAAGTATGATATAATTACAGGATCGAGCTGTGATTTTCTTCGGGCAAGAAAATATTTGACAGGCAACAAAGGAATTGCTGAATCGAGAGTGCATGTTCTGCGACCAAGAATTTGTATTGTCTAAAATTTTAAGATTATAGGTTTTTGGCTCAAGAAATAGTTTCTTGAACCCAGCTATTATTTTTTTACAGTGTACGATTCTCTACTCGTGTGAATTTCGTTCATCAAACGTATAGTAACGGGTTAAATGAACGCGAATAGTAGTTTCGAAGACTTGAAGTGACATCGAAGAGGAATAATGAAGAAAATGAAATATGAGGATTGTTCTACCTCGATGACCTTCAATTAAAAGTGCAATCTTGTTTGCGACACGGAGGGGGGGGGGGTATCTATGAATATTTATATTCATCGTATATCATTGGAATTTATTGGAAACCCTTTTGAGTGTGATCCACGTGTTTCGCTGCTACAGTATCGAGAGATCGCGCGCTGCAATGCACCGCACAGAACGTTTCCGATTCGGCGTGGTCTATTGGTGAACGTAATTGAATATTTCCTTTGAAATCCGTCGACAATACCGCGCGGCGGTTATACAGAAATGAAGTAAGTACTCTACGAGTCCCTCATTGACGATCGGGGGTGTACTTCACGACGTCCGGCGCTCGACGCGTTTAATTAAATTCCGTTCAGTTCTACTACACTTATGCACGTACTTATGAAGAACAAATTCCCGTATCTAACTCAGGTTTCACAAAAATGGACTTGGCGGTTTTTGCATCTATACCGCTTAAATATCTCGCATGCGGTATTGTGAATTCTCCAGTCTCAATTGGAGAGAAGAAGGGAGAAGACTAAAAATGAACGAGGAAAATCGGCAAAGGACGAGGGAAGGAAAAATGAGTTCCTCTCTATAAGGGGCGGCGCGCCGCCGAGCAAGAGTCAGGGGCGATCGAGGTGGTGCGACCCGGAGGGAAAATAACGAATGGCGAAAAGCCACGCTCGCCGAAGAATGCGCGCTAATAAAGTCGATTACGCTCTCCGTTTTATCTCGCGGTCTAGAAAATCAGATCAGTATCGATGGCGGCGCATTGTCGATTCACCGGGCGAAGTGGGCGCGAGAGGGTGCGCGCCTCGCGGTGCCCCCATACACACGCGGACGCCTTGCATTGTCCGCGAAAATAAGTAAGGGCATTATGATATCGTTTACAAGTACAAGGGCGCCGAAACGTTAATGACTGCGCGCGGGGCTTGTGAAGTCGAGCGTGTTATATCATTATATCGCGTGCTCGGTGCGGTCGGGCTCGTATACAGCGACGGTCGTACGAACGGAATTGAAATCACAAACGCTTTGTTCGCTTATTCCCGCGCGCGGACCCTTGAGCGCGCCCCGAAGTACGGAGAACCTCAACGAGGCCGCGGCCCGGCGAACTCGACCATTTTGTTCGGCCTATTCGCGCATTTAGATTCCAATCTTCTTAATAACATTTACCGAACTTTCTCGTGTGATGGTCGAGACAAAAACGCGGGAAGCCGAGTCTCAACGAGGAGTCGAGTCGTACTCGAGTGTGATGTGGGGATCTGGGGGTCCGTTGAAGTAAGAATGAATTCTGTTCGGAGTGGTATACGTACGTATTCTCTCGCTGTAAAGCGTGAATACCCTGTAGTGCGCGGATTTCGAGTAGGAAGTGGGATGCAGGCGGAAAGAAGATTGAGTAAAGGGAAGGGGAGGGTGTTGTTACGACGACGGTGGCATTGAAGATTAGCTTCGATAGATATATTATACATTTCTGAGAGATAGTAATCGGGAATTTTATGCACAAAGAAAAAATATGTCGTCGAGGGTGGGGGAACGCCGATCAAGTTACTTGAATTCAATAATTTGGTTACAATGATTTAAAATTGTCTGACGAAAACAAGCTCTAGTCAAGTCTAGCAAATTATTAGTTCAAGTAACTTGATCTGCGATTCTCAGCCCGTGACCAGCTAATTTAGTCAAATCTATCATATTTTTTTTTCTCAGTGTGGAGAAGAAGTAAGATGTATTCGATCCTAATTGGCTACTGTGCACTCCTCACCCAGGTACTTATCCACGAATACGAAGACGAGAGGAGTATATTGTCCGAGGAGTCCAACGCTAACTATTCGAAAAGGTCTCCCCCGACCAGCCGAAGGGTGCGAGGGCTCACCTTTGTTGGAAGAAAGGCGTAAATAACAAAATGTTTATATGAAATTGCACTTCCTGGAAGCCGCCTCCGCCCATTCTTTCGTTTCTTTCAAAATTTACGACTTCGACGACCCCGTGGGTCTCGAACCCTCCGACGCATCGGACGAGATCCTGGAGGAGAAATTTCTCCTAGAGCCGGTGACCGATGCCCGTTCGGTATTTCCGCCAAGGCGCGGCAGTCGTTCGAAACGGGCTATTTTTTATTCGTCGTGCCAGGACGCTAGGATCGAGTTCCGCTTGTTTGCGGATGTCGATCAGTTTGCATAGATCCTTTGCATTAGAATATCGAGGAGGAAAAAAATCTCAGGGCCCAGGCGGAAAAATTCTATATGATCCATATGTAGTTTTGCTCATATATGGATTATATATGATTTCTATATTAGCCATATACAGAATATACTCGTATATGAATTATACAATCAATCAAAAATCTATATATAGTCCCTATATGGTTAATATATGGTTATACTCTATATATGATCAAAACCACGTATGGATCATATACAAATTATATAGCATTTTTTCCGTCTGGGGGTTAATAATTCTAGAAAGTACTGCAGAATTATTAATGCAGAATTATCTTCCGTAAAAATTCAATATTCGTGACTTCGGAATATTCTAGAAACTCGAAGCATGTGGCTATAATTATTATATATATTTACTTCGATGCGCTATCAATAAAAAAGGTCGAATCCACAAAAAAAGCAAAAAAGGAAGAAGAATCGGAGCGAAACTCCGTCTACAACGGAAAGCAATGATTTCGTCCTGGCAGGACGAGCACGGGGCTAGTCCGCAGGGCCAGACTGCTTGGCACCGTCGAACAATAGGTCCTCGCGACGGTCACGCGGTCCCCGTAAAGACCTTGTATTGGGGTTCGTCCGAGAATCTCGAGTGCACCCGAAAATGCATCGATCTCTCGGCCCGCACCTACAAGGTTACCGCAGTCGACTTTCAAAAGGAAACATTAATGTCTTTCTAGCCCGACCGGGAACTTTCTCTCTCGATTCGTGAGATCGGGGAACGCGTGTCTCGCTTCTTATCTAATGGACTCACACGTCGCGGATACGCTCAAATATATCGGAGAATATTCATGGAGACAGCCGTGAATAGGAGTTGGGTACGTTGATTTCCATAATTGACAAAATTGGCCGGAAGGGATCCTGACTCTGCTTGCTACACAAGTGGATGAGATATGACGGAGCTTATGGAGAAGTCCTTCATATTATTGAGATACGTGAACGCATGTATACTGGGGAAAAAAAAGTAGATTTGACTGACTTAGCCCCACTTGTTCAATGTAAGTTCAAGGCTGGTTCAGCTTGAACCGCCGTTCTTGGTATATTTCATGTCACACATAATATACCAAGAACAGCGGTTCAAGCTGAACAGCCTTGAACTTACATTGAACAAGTGGGCCTTAGCGATTACGGGCGGGGGAACGCAGGTCAAGTTACTCAAAGAAATAATTTGCTAGAACTGACTACAACTTGTTTTTCAAGATTTGTAACATTTTAATATGTTAACGTTAAACATTTTCTAATTATTATAATTAAATAATTTAATTCAAGTAACTCTACTATTTTTTCTCTGTGTATGTGTCCTAAAAAATATCAATTTTTCTCTGTTTATTGGAGAAAAAGATCAATTTCGTGTTCCTTCGATGCGAAGAATGTGGAGTTCGGCGAATGTTCTCAATGAAAAGCCCGACGATATTCTCGGAGGCAATTTATAGCGTAGGAAATGACCACGCAAATCATTTCGAGAACAAAACGTGGAATGCTACTCTGAATGGGGAGCGTAATTCTAAAGAAAACAGGCGCGTTTTAATTTTCGTATTGTGGAGCACGTTTGGCCACTACAAAGATATTCCCACGAAGGTCCGATGAGTTGGCAGAAATAACAAAAACATCGCCCTCTCGCTCCACCTCTCCGAGTCGCGTCGGCAGGAGGAACGTCCTTTTGTACGAAAGAAAACAGTAGGTAACGGCAACGAGCACGTGGTCAAGAGCGACCGGATGCTGTAATCGTGCCGCGGTCGTTACCTTGTTAAAGATCCGAGGGAATCGTCGATATCGATGCTGATGAAAGAATTTAGTTGACTCAAAAACAAAGATCGATTATTTAAGAGAGTAGCATATCTCTTATTTGTATATTTTCTTACGCTGATTATACGAAATATACAGTCGTTAAGTTGATATTCTAAAGAAAATATAAAATATCAGCAATTTTATACATAAAATCGATGATATCTGGGCGTTCCGATGAGATTTCCTCAATAAATCAGTGATTCTCGGAATCAGCGCAAAGAAATACATACACTCTCTGAGACGAAAATGTACTTGATCGAAATAAACGTGCCTTTGGATAGTCCCAAGAGCGTATTTATTCGATTTAAATGAATATTGATTTGATCCGAATAACATCTAATTAATTCAATAATCTAATATTTGCGTCCAACCAATATTCATTTAAATCGAATAAATATGCTCTTGGGACTATCCAAAGGCACGTTTATTTCGATCAAGTAAATTTTTTTCTCAGTGTAGAATTAGAATAATCGAAAGTTCGATTCCAGAAATTCCGATTTTTGCGAAAATGTCAAGGGATACGAGAAAATGTTGCGCGTCGAAATAGCAATTCGTTACGCGTATATATGCTACGATTCCGTGGGCAGTGCAGAAATCACCGTCGCGGCTGGACAACCGGTTGCTTAAAAATGCGATAAAAAACTAAATGAACATTTGGACCGGTGATCGATTCTCCGCGGGAGGGCCCCCGGGAGGCAAAAACACTAAGCACCTCTCGGCTCGACGCCCACGAAATTGTTCGACTTAATGCCTCTCGACAGGTGACGCTTTATCCGGGATGGGCTACCATTTGCGTTATCACCGGCGTATTTCAAACGTAATTCTCGTCTCTTCTTACGTTATTTCCGGGAGGATGAAATTACTTTATTACCTACTGCCAAGATGTGTGGATAGAATTGGAAGGCTCCAAACATATATTTCTGGAGAGAGTGATTTATCTGAAAAGGACATTTCTCTAATTTTTCCACGGATCGATCATTTTAAATGTATACTATTGTAACTCGACAGGCGATAAAACGTTCGAAGACTGCAATAAGGAAATAATGGCCCAGGTACTTTCTAAAATACATGACACGAGCTTCGGAAATTACGTAATCTCAAAAACGAATCACGCCCTCCGCGGAGGCTCGCGCGTGCCCGAAGAGCACGTTGAAATCATTCCTCGTCCGTGACACCTACGATCCTAGCTATATTCCAGATTGACATCTCGGCATGCATAATGATACTCGTCGATAGCTGAAAGCGCTGTCCGTCTAGGCTTCTTTATTTTTCAAAGCTTATTAGCCGGGCCACGAGGTTATATCCATCAAGAACCATCAACCGGCCCGTTTGGTTCGATGATCCGTGGCCGACGTTCTTCCTACCTATACGTAGGAGTGCGCGTCACGCGTGCTTGTATATAGATACGTGTTAGGTACTTTGTTAGATACACACGTAAACAGGTGTACCTACTCGGATGGATATACGAACCGCGTTTAATCCCATCACGTAACCATGTGTGTCGATCTCGAGATTGTCTTATACCTCCACGAACCATACGAATGACGAGACCGGGTGGTTCTGTAGAGTCGATTAACGGATTCTTGTATTTATTAGAGAGAGAGCTCCGTTTTAATTACTTTCATATATTCATGCGTAATCGAGGTGAGTGATTTGATTATCTTCAGGGGTTAAAAAGAAGAGCAATCGAAAGGATGGAAAGTATAGAATGGAGTATGATAGAATTCCTTTTGGAAAATAATTGTATAAAATTATGGATATATTATAGAAGAAGTGTATTCGCGATGGGGTTCGATTTGACACCCCAAATCCTACTGCCATCCACAGCAGCCAAGGACCATCTTAACTAATCGACTTCAGCAACGGAAAAGATAAAAAATATAAAATAGAACACGACAGAATTCCACGTAGAAACACATTTTATAAAAGTATGTGGATACAGAAAAAGTTTATTCACGATAGCATTCGATTTGACTCCGCAAATCCTACCGTCATCGACAGCAGCCAATGGTCAACTCAACTGATCGACTTCAGGCTTCTAACCACGTTCGACGATAAGACAAAAACGAAGCGCATTGTTCATGGCGAGAAGCTATTTAGTGGCAAGACCGATGAGGCGAGACACACGCGCGTGTGCGACTAGAAGAATACGTTACACGGTTGCCCGACATCGAAGGGGGATAATATGACTACGGATGCCATTTATGAGGTTGGTATGCCGAGGATGGGAGACCCTTTGGTCATCCAGCCAGTCATCCTACGCCATCGAATACCACGCATCCAGATTCGATATACGTTATTTCGGGGGCCAACGCGTGTGCGCCATATACAGTGTCCGTACGTTTCACGGATTCGAATGAAGATCAAGCGCGGTAATCTCTCACACGGAGAGGAAGAGAGAGACGCAGAACGCGCGCGCGACTACTAAATATACCGCGTACGAGTATCCGGTTTGCGCTTAACGACAAAGAAGATTGTCGCGGAGCCCTTCATCCTCGATACTTAATCTCCGGATATTAGCATAATATCTAGTTCGGACGCCATCTATTAAACCGCGTCACATTGTGCGCGTAAACCTCATCGGGGAGAGAAATTAAGAATTCGTATTTCGATCGCAGCCGGCAGAGAGAGAGAGAGAGAGAGAGAGAGAGAGAGAGAGAGAGAGAGAGAGAGAGAAAGAGAGAGAGGATCGCGCGGCATTTTACAATTTTCTCCCGAACAAACCATCCACCCACGCGATCTGCTCCCTCTCTACGTCACCCTCCCACCACTGTCGCCTCCATCCCTCTCATTCTCTCTCTCTCTCTCTCTCTCTCTCTCTCTCTTTCTCTCAAAGTCTCGAGACTTGCTCGCTGCCTCAACCATTCAATCTCCGAACCACAATAACACAACGGAGGAGGCAGCACGGAGAGCGAGCGCGCGCGCGGGGCTATGCATTAACATAGGATCAAAATATGTAATCCCAGACATCGCTGGCAGCCATCTGATATGTTCATTATACGCGAGCATGTAGCGAGCGCGCCGTGCGCTCCGCAAGAGCGCACCAACCGCGTTTAAGTTCTCGCATACGAATTGCGGTGATACAGATGGCTATACACGCGTATCGCTCGCGCGCACGTACATATGTAGGTATCTAAATAGATACCCCCCCCCCCCCCCCCCGGAGTTATAACCAACGGCGCAGGGGACCCGCGTGAAACGCGCGCATCGCTGTATAGAATGCGTATACGAACACTGCGGTGAAAAAGGGGCTTGGCTCGCTCGAATGCGTGACGTCATATAGAGAAAAGGTGGTACGGGCGAGGAGGGGGAGGCAGGAAGAGTCGCGCTGCGAGATGTAATCGATGCACGCCTAGATACCCTAATACGTATCCGCGTGATACTGTAAGGCGGGCGTACACAACAGGTGATTTATCTTTGAAGACCACGACGACGAGGCGTTGCTTCTACTCGGATCATTAAGGAGCCCAGGCGGAGAAAAGTTCTATATATTTTGTACATGATCCATATGTGGATTTGGCCATATATGGATTAAATATGATTTCTATATTAACCATACACGGACTTTATATGGATTATAGAAACATTGAAAAATCCAAATACAGTCCTCATATGATTAATATAGAAATCATATATCATATGAAGTTAAACTTACCCGCCAGGAAAGAAACTTGAATCACTATTGTCTCATTATCTATGAACTTTTGGCTCATGTTTGTATCATGCTTTTTTGAAGATTATATTTTTATCTACAACAAAATTGTTATATTGACGTAGGCCGAAAATTCATTGATAATGAGAAAACATTAATTGAAGATTCTTTCCTGGCGAGTAAATTTAGCCTCGTATGGTACAATTCATACATGATCAAATCCACATATGGCCCATAGGTATACAAATTAGGTAGAACTTTTCTGCCTCAGAGGCTGGTCTCTCCGATGGAACATTTGTTGAAACTTAAATGGCATCCAAACGAGTTTTTTATATCGCTGTAGCACAATCGATTTTCTCGTTAATAACGATTTTGGTTTCCATGGCGTGAAAAAATGTCGACAGCATATTAACCGTATAAGATGACACGCGAAACCTCCTTAACACGTTCACTGCCCGATCGATTTTTTAAGATTTTCCGTTCAGGCCGCGTGGGGCGTATATACGACCCACGTTTTTACGATTAAATAAACTCGTTTTTGACGTACGCCTTGCAATTTTTCAATAGTACAAAGCCATAATTAGCAAGAAAAGGGTATACATTTTAATATGCATTAGACAATAAAGCAGTAAATTAAATTTTTTATTACTATTATACACGTGCCAAATGGGTAAAAATTTTCCCTCCAGGCCACAGTGCGCAGACAGACTTTTATAAGTATAGTAACGACTACATTTTTTTCAAAATTCCTATTCTTTACTAAATTATGTGGAAAAGTAAAATTCTCGGTCTAATAGACCGAGACGGCGTGTGCGGAAACTTTTTTCTCGGTCATATATATAGACCGAGACGGCAGTGAACGTGTTAAGGATCTCAGCATCGCCGACGACGCGACGTTTCAAACAGAATTCCAGAACGCGATACCGCTTTTCTCTCTCTCGTTTTTTCGTCACGTTCCGCGCGAAAGGCGCGTTGAGCCGAGGGGGATGAGCAACGAGTATAAGCCGCGCGATCGCGACAATAACGACGCGGGGGTATAGGTATGCGCGGATCGAAAGCCGAACCCGGTGATGCCATCCCTTCAAAATTCCATCACGATCGTCAGGCGAGGCCCTCGCGATCTTTGTAAAAAGATAGCGGCGGAGAGGCGATCGTGAGCACACGCGAGAGATCGACGCGGGCGCAAGAATGCTTTTAAAATGCAAAAGGGACCTGTAAGAGCTAAATTGCGATAACGAAAGGGGCGACTCTCTTTTGCCCCGCTCGCAGCTGGATGTCCGCGCGCGCGGGAGGAGGAAGGAGAGACGGGCACGAGACGACGACGACGACGACGTCGCGTTCACGGTGCGAGATACGCGTCACTTATTTATGGTGCAACAACCCATTACCGACGCGACCACAATGTTTCAACGTGCCGAAACAAGACGTAACTACGGATTTAAAAGCCAGGCGGAATTTAAAAGCCGATAAATATGTCACGTCGAATTACCGCAGTTACACGCGTCTTACCGCGCGCGGAGTCACCGCAGCGGCCGGATCGTAAACCTGCATCTACGACGCGTCAACTTCGAAGAGAACGCGACGGTTCACTCGTCCCCTTTTCTTTCGAGGAAGTTATGTTAATTTCGTGGAACGTGCCGCGTGAGTAGCATTAATCGAGAGACTATGTTTTCTATATTTTAATATAGATATTTAAGTAAGACTGGATGCCCAGGCGGAGAAGTTCTGTATATGTTGTATATGATCCAATGTGGATTTGGTCAAATATAGATTAAGATATATGATTTCTATATTTTAGCCATATACGGACTATATATGGATTGTACAAACACTCAAACATTCAAATATGGACCTCACATGATTAATATAAAAATACTATACAATTAATAGTTGTATGACCAAATCTACACATGGACCATATACAAAATATATAGAACTTTTCCGCCTGAGAGAGTCCAGCTCTATAAAAGAACTTTGAATCGACGATTAAAAACGATATCGAATCGCAGATATGTATAACAGGTACACCGTTCATTAATATCGTTTTCCACGCGAGAAACACGAGCGGGAAACTCTACCGTATAATTAAAATTCCAAGACGTAAAAGAACCGTATTTAAACCGATGCGTCTCCCGATATCCTTTCATATCTATTACACGCGCGGCGCTTCGTTCTCTCGTGCCGCCGCGCCGCAAAGCGATCGAAAGAATCGAGCGACTAATGGTCAAGAGCGATCGGCGTCCCCCGAAGCGCGCGCGTGGCAATGAAAGTTCGTTGCTTCTTGATTTTTCATTTATATTCCAAATTGAAGTGACCAACGCCGCGGGGAAAGTCTATTTCCGCGACACAATCGGAGCTATTTCTAATTTGACCGTTGAATGGGACGCGGGATAACGGTTCGCTCGCTATCCGATGTACATCCACGTAGAAAGCATATCGCGCTATCGTACACCACGCGGGATCCCGGGCACAATGCCCGAGCGGTAAGTTACTCTCTGCTGGATGTCTCGGCTCAGCTTGGATCACTTTGGTAGCGCCGAGCGCGCGGTAGCCTCGAACCCCTGTCTCTTATTTGCTCCTTTCGAACGAGCAACCGGTGCTCAACTCGATGTCTCACGATGGCTTCCTCGCACGTTCGAGATTTATCGCGGTTCGTGTCGACCGGGAGACCGCACGGATCGCGGCGCGCGGCTTAGCGCATTACCGCGGCACCCTTGCGCGGCTTCGTCGTGTCGGGTCGACCCCGAATGCAACAGGGAGGGTCCTGCCGGGCGACCGGTGGATGTTGCGCGGCATTTATTCTCGTTCGCGCGATATCGCGTTAGTAATGATTTAATGAACTCATTACAGGGTTGATAGGAAAGGATTGGTGGTGTTAGCTGAGTCAATAATAGCGAATGAGTTAATCAGAAATATAGGACTTAGGGCGATATCAAAAACGAAGTTCGAGAAATTATGTTACTTCAAATAGAAAACTTGAGAATCTCATTAATTGCTCGTATGTGATTGATCAGAATCCAAGCTCCAAAAGCTGGGAAAAGTTGCCTTTGAAATAAAAAAGCCTAGTTCTACGAATACTATAAAAAATTCTGCGGTGTGGATCTATATAGACCACTTTTGGTGTTAAATGACAATGGCATAAGACTGAATGACACCAGGTGTGGTATATATACACATGTAGGTTCTCTCTCTCTCTCTCTCTCTCTCTCTCTCTCTCTCTCTCTCACACCACTCTGAAACGGTGTTAAAAATTAACTCCACTTTTTTGGTGTGAAGAAACCTAAAAATTTGCATACCGAACAGCGGCAACTTCGAGACGATTAATTACCCACTATGCGCGTCCAATATCGAACGAAGATCCATTGGGAACCGCCGTGCCTCGCTCGTATGGCGCGGGGACCAGGTGGCACATTCGTATTTGTATTCGGTAAGAGGTTTCTCATTTTTTGAGGCTCGGCGAGCAGCGCACCACACGCCCACCTTACGTGAGATAGGATCTTCCGTGACGGCCCCCGCAGGGGCGAACCACCCGGTGCGTCGCTCCACGGATCCATGGATCGAGTCCCGGGGTTCCCGGTGCCGCGGGGTTTAGTAAAACGGTCGCGAGGTGTCGCTAGACAAAGTGGCATCCTGTTGCCGGAACGGGGTGAAAGCATCCATTCACACAAAAGTGCCGCCCTCACCCGTATCATCTCCGTCTTATCTTCGATCTCACGAGCGGGTTACGTAGGTGGCTCTTCCTTTCTCCGGTGCCACTGAGAAAAATTGAGCGAGCTCGTGGCGATGCCGCGGGCTGGGTTTGGTGCATGTGTGAAAGCACGCGACGTTGATAGAGTCTTAATATATTGTCGGGTGTGGTATTTATAAATCCCCGCATCGCGCGCGCGCCGAGTATGGTAGGTCGTTTTATTTTTGAAGTTTGCCAAATACCGGATTTCGATGAAAATGCGTATTGCAGCTATAGTTTTTTTCACGTCAGACATGTGTCATCATTACGCTAAATTTCGAGAGTATACACTGGAAGAAAAAATGGTATATTCAACGAAATCTGCGTTTACGAGTGGAAGAACACAGAATTAGTTACTCCGATTAATAAATTTGATTATAGCGCTTAAGGGCTATGAAGGAGACAGGCTGTAGTCCATTTGAGTCAATTATTAGTCCAAGTAACTTGATCTGCATTCTCCCACTCGTAACTGCCGATTTAGTCAAATCTACACGGAGGGAAGAGTATGTATATTGATAACTGTTATACTAGATAATAGATTTGAAATTTTGGGGAAAGTATTGCGCTCATTGCTTTACTGTACGGCAATTGTGATCATATGGTAAAGCAATGAATGCAATACCCTCCCTAAAATACCAAAAATCTATAATATTATCTAGTATAACAGTTATCAATGCACTCTTCCCCCCGTGCACTACATTTTTCTCTTAGCGCATAATTTATATTATTCCGCAAGATCTATAAATACTACTGTATCACGGTTCGTTGAATCACCGTCCGTATCCACCATACGGATGAGCTTAAGAGCTGCGCGCCTCAATTCGACGCGTTATTATTACCATCGCTCAGTCGCATAATATAGAGCGGATATCCTACCGTAGAGAATTTGACAGCTACGAGGGTATTTTCGCGCGTGGAATTCCCTCGGGAGGAAATCGGGGCCCATCGACGGATCGATCGATTCGAGACGCGACCCTTTGCCCCCGTAGCAGCGCGTACGCGTATATAGCTACATACGTCTATACGCGCGTACCTACAATGGGCGTTGTCGGTCTCCGCGCGAGTGAGAGAAAGCGCGGTGCAGCTTCCACTTTAATCGCGGGATTGACAATGGAGAGAACGACATGGGCGTGTTTCTCGCGGTGCCCTCGGAAGCGTCTAATGGGTTTTGTATTTCGCCGATTAGCGTCGCGGATGACATTCATGACCAACCCTCGGGAATATTCATATTCTCCCTCGCCCCGGAGCGCCGCGCGCCGAGCTCTTTCTCTCTCTCTCGGGGTCCTGAGAAAGAAAGCCGAGAGAGGACACTCCTCCCAGAAACACCCGAAAACTGGTTCCCTTTTCGGCGTAGGTATACGCGTACACGCTTTGGGGTGACGGGTCCGCGGCAACGGAATCGCACAATGAGAATTGAGTTTCATAACCGAGGAGGGACAATGTGCCGAAATTGCGTTACAACGAGAGAGAGAGGGTCCGGATTTATACTCCGCCGTAAAAGGGGCAGAAGAGGGGCGGGGGGAGGTAGACATGTGTTTCCTACTTGTTATAAGGGAATAATTACCTTTTGTGCCGCAAAAAATGGCAATAATGGCCCATAATTCAGGAGGCAAAACGACCGGGCGACGTTTTCTCGCGCGCCGCTTCTCTCGCGCTGTCACGCCCGTGGGCTTGCGACGCGATTCCGTTACGGATCCCCGCGCGTCGGGTACCTACTGTCGCAGGCGACGCGAATTCGGCACGAACGCTTCCGCGGGAAGGCGTGACGCTTTATCGCGACGGTAACGATCGTGCGAGTTTCCGTCAACGGAAGTTACGGAGCGAGGGGTCCGTCGTACCTGAGAATTTTTCTTCTCCGTTCGATGAATTATACTTACCCGTACGTTGCGCGAGGATGAAATCTAGTAGAACAGTTTTGCAGCTAAATTCGAGCCGCAAAGACTGAATACCGCGTAATACATAAAGAAGGAGAAGATGTAAGTAGAAAGAAAAATAGAAAACCTCCACTCGTCATTTGTCCACTATACAACGACTCTGCGCCCACTCCCCGATAAGCGGATCGAAATTCACGGATGCAGAAATTTCAAAAAGCGACCCGCGTCGCTTTCGCGACCGCCGACTCCTTTCACCGATGGCGAACCCTTCGCGCATTCTTCCGCCGTTGCGTACAACGCGCGCGCGCGTGCGCGTGCGTGTGTGCCCACATGTCGGCGCGGTGAAATTACCCGTGAAATCGGCCAATTAAACGATACCGCGCCGATAATAATGCCGAGCCGCGGGAATCGACGAGAGAGAGAGAAAACGTCTCGTCGGGTGCCTTTGACGCCAAAGAGCCGCGAGGGCTCGTATCCGTGTCTCTCGCTTCCGTGGGCTCTCGGCGGCGGCAACCCCCTGGCGGTGCGCGACGCGTCCGACGCTCCGAGACTCGAAGAACCTCGGCTCCCGAGGTAATGCAACGGGACAGTGATTGCGGTGACATTGTGAAAGCGATCGAGGGACACTTGTGACGCATCTGCGGATCATCTGGGCGAGGGGGCTGCTTGGCAAGTGAGAGAGAGAGAGAGAGAGAGAGGGGGAGGGGGTTTGTGGGGTTGGAAAGCCCCGGAGAAGCCACGGAAGCAATGAATGACATAATTGAATTTCACGCGACAGTGAACTATGTTGAGCCGTAAGCCGCCTGTCCCCCTGCCCCTCCCTTGCTTCGTCTCTCTCTCACTCTCTCTCTTTCTCTCTCCCTCTGACGATATGAGAGAGAAAATTCCATAACAACCGAACCCGGAAGGAGTTTCATGGAGCTTGACTTTAAAGTGGAGGCGCGCTTACTTCTTTGTGACGCCGAATCGAAAATTCCACCTCCATCGTTTTCTGTACGCGAAATGCGATCCAGCGATTGGGATGGAACGAGGAGGGAAGGTGGATTCGCCTTGATTATATCATCGACGAAACTATACCATATGAGAGGCTAAACTTACTCGTCAGGAAATAAACTCCAATCGCTATTATCTCATTATGTATAAGCTTTTGGATCATATTTGTATTATAATATACTTTCTTGAAGATTACACTTTTATCTAGAATGAAGTCTTATATCAATGTAGGCCAAAAGCTCATAGATAATGAGATAATAGTGATTGAAGTTTTTCTCGTGGCGAGCAAGTTTAGCCTCACACGATATACGCGTCGCGCTGTATGATTTCACTGCAAAGCTGGCGAATTATTTATAACGTCAGGTCCCATTCATGGGCGGATTGCTTTTCCCAGATTGAAGTACCCCGTAAAACAAACCCACCCCTTAAAATTAGAGCAGTCCCGCGACTCCATAGAAGACGCCCCAATCCCTTCCGCGATACAATGTCCCCGTGAAACTAACACTGCGCATTACCATGACAATAGCTAGATTAAAAAAGGGAGTAGAAACGCGCTATGGGGAGCGCGGGGGGAAGGGCGATGTCTGACGTGCACGGCACACGGTGGAAGTGGCGCGTTTACCGATGCTTGAAGGATCACGAGGCAACCCTTTTACAAGGGCTGATTGCGCGTAATCCACTGTCACCCCGAGCGCGACGAGTACAGCGACGGCAGCGACTCGGATGAATAATTGCCACGGCCACGTACTGTTGTCCTACTTGAATTATAACGCTTCCACGCGGTGGCAAGTCGCGCGTACGTGTACGGTCAACGGTGAACCGAGATTTCATTGCGTGTGATTCATTCCTTGTTTAACTCTCAAACGACTTAATTTTCCATAAAATACACTGAAAAGAGGGATGTTTCAAAATGTAGCACTCAATTCCAGAATGTATGTACTGTAAAAAATTGTTCGGTTTCGACTTAGACCACATGAGGCTAAGCTTACTCGCCAGGAAAGAAACTTCAATGGATATTATCTCATTATTTGCAAAATTTTGCCCTATATCGATATAAGACTTTGCTGTAGATAAAATTATAATTTTCAAAAAAGTATCACACAAACATGAGCCAAACGCTTACAGATAATGAGATAACAGTGATTCAAGTTTCTTTCCTGGTGAATAAGTTTAGCCTTACGTGATATAGACCACTTTTGGTGTTAGATAACAATGGCATAAGGCTGAATGACACTAGATATGGTATACACAGATCCACACCGGTGAAATGATGTTAAAAATTAATACGACTTTTTTACTGCACAGAGGAAAAATTCCAGGTAAGAATAGTAGTGATGGGACAGTTATGAATTTGATTAAATAATAATATATTGTATAGAACTTACGTGTACCATATATAGGACTGTATAGGATTTAAATTTACATCGGACTGAAGTAAATTTTATCGAGTATAATATTTAATCCAATTCATAATTGCACTATTATTAGATTTCTTATCTGTAGTTTCCCCCATACCTTGTGGGATTGATTGCTATATTTTGAGACATGATTTTTCTCAGTGTGATTTCGTCTCCGTTTGGCATTATTTTCTAATCGCAACACAGTCGAGCTTACTTTCGCAGCTGAAGCATTGCTCGCGGATAGAATACAGAATAATGACAATGAGTTGATTATCACTTTACATAAGGAAAATTTTGTACAGGCTAGAGGATTTTTATACGAGGGATCTTCCGTCTGATCCCTCCGGCCCCCTTCTGCATTGCAAAGTGACTATCAAAAATATGATATTTCGCGCCACGTGCAAGCGCACGCTGCTGTACCCAGAGACTCTGTCCTCTCCTATTTAAATAAGAGGAACTTAATAATACGAATATCTCGAACGACCCTCGCGTGCGCGCGGACCCCTCCACCTGATTTCAAGATGACGGAGCGTATCCCATTCGATGCGAATTTATATTTGCATGACCCAGAAGTACCTGTTACCAATTTGCATTTCATCTTTCACTCGAGATTCCCGAACTGTGATACCTGCGGAGCAACGCTCCAGCCCACGAATCGGGTTGAATCGAGCGCGAGCGCGTAGGTAGCCCAATGTAAATTCTCGGTCTCGCGCCGAATGGGAAACGATATTTTAAAATCTCTTTTTAGAGCCGGAGCAAATCGCACAACGGATGCGTCGGAGGTTCCAAATTATCGCTTCGACGTTTACGCAATCGAACGCGTAAGACTAAATTTTATCCCGGCTCGTGAAAAGCCCGCGGGTCCGTAGGGACGCAGCTGCGCGGCGTTTATTCAGCGCGAGACCAGATTTGGCCGTTTGATAGAGGTCCGACCTTAATCCTAGCCGGCGCGTTACATTTTTTTTAGGTCCATCCGAGCCGTCGGTTGCCGCGACTAATCTTCCAGTACGATCTACCCCACTCGATGGTGACCTCGCCTATCTGTGCATCAAATAATTACTCCGACAAACAGTTCGGTTACCTACTTGATTTTGGACACTATCCCTTGTACCTTCGCATGGGCGATTCCCTTCGATGAAACGGTATTAGGCAGGAATCGTGCGGCTTCCGAGAGGAGGGACAGTGGGATAAAGTGGAAACTACGATGGCTCCTGGTTGGCATTGTTCGCTGTGTTCGATACCGGGGGGGAAAAAGCCTCGTACTCGAATATACGACTTTTAGAATGGCACCTAAGGTAATTGTTCCAATAGCAGAACACGTCCTAGTGGCCAGGCATATTTTAGTATCGTTCTCAAATTATTGAATGGGGTGAAAAGGAACGATAAATGGGAAAAAATCTTCAATAAATTAAGGATTTATACAAGAAGTTTCATTAGTAAAAACACTGAATAAAATCTGTTGTACACAGAGAAAAAAAATTAGTTGGATCTACTGAAAATTACTTGCGGGCCGGCAAGTACATAATTATTTACTTACATCAATAAAATGTTGTAATGCCTACATCAATTTGATATCTTTTCCTTATAATTATGTGAATAGTATGTGATTGCAAGGAAGAAGTATCAAATTAATATGAAAGGATTTAATTGATTTAAATAAATAATTACTTGCGACCGCGTAAGTAATTTTTAATAGGTCCAACTAATTCTTTAATTCCGTGTATGAATTTTTATGCCTGTTCGGATACTGGGCTTAGCCATGCGGCTATTGGGACAGTTACCTTAATTAAGTTTACGAGTTACGGTAAGTGGACAATTGTAAATCTGTAACTTTCGCTAAAAAAGTCTAAATTTCAATCCCCCCTAGATATACACCTGATTATCGCTGGATATCCGTCATATCGCATAGGCCAAAATAAACGTCGGGGCAGAGCTCGAGTGGTTTTCGACGCAGCGACGGAGGGAACGCCGACGACGAGAGATCGGAGAATAAGTGGGCGTACCGACAATTGAAAATCCGGTGTTAAAAAGCGAACCCGGCGAGTCGAATTCGCGCACAATGGACGTGGCGTGGAAAAGCAGCCATAACTGAGATTTTCGACAATGGACATTTGAGGAAATATATTTGGGACTCGCGAAGCTGGACAAAGGAGCGATCTAAGTGCCTACATGTTGCAGCGCCGCGTACAAATACCCGGATGTGTGTTCAATGGATCGGCCGGACCCGGTCGGTCGGTCGGACGGCTTCGAAAATATTTTCCCTCCTCCAATCCGTCCGAGGTTTGAGTTGGCAAACAAATTTGCGAATTCCAGTTTTTGCGCGTATTAAAAATGTCTGACGATGTCCAATAAATTCCCCTCTATATGGAATAAGATATTCGTAATCAGGTAATGTAATGCGAAATTGGATCGGAATAACACAGCATTACGAAGGTTCATCAATTTGTTGGACATCTATTGTCAATTTTATGCAATAGCTGCTTCAAGCTCGTTATTCTTTTCAACGATTAATTATTTGACATTCTATCGTGTTAAAAATAACGTAGAGTAGACAGAGGCGAATTGGATCACAGGACGAATCAGATCATAGATCTACATTTCTTAAATTGTGTTGAAGATGAGCATTACGATCCTTTGTTTCTCTCCAGTGAAGTAATACAAACAATCGAAATGCTCATTTTCACCACGATTTAAGAAATATCGATCTATGTATCCGATTCGCCCTGCACACACACACCCAGAGGGAGAAGGTTTAGTCGAATACGAACTTAATAGAAACATTTATTTGAGGTGAATAAGAATTTATTCATATCGAACAAAAGTCTATTTGAATTTGATTGATGCTCTATTAGGTTCGCACTCAACTAAAAAGATATGCAAAACGTTTATTAAATTCAAGTAGATTTTTGTTCGATGTGAATAAATTCCTATTTATGTCAAATCAATTTTTCCATTTAGGTTCGTATTCAACTAGACCTTTTCCCTCAGTGTGTCATCCGATTCGCCTCGGTCTACCCTACTAACTATACAACAACTCTCCGAATTTTTTATCAAGATTCTGAGCGAAAAATCTTCATTTTTCCGGGCGTCAATTTCGGAAAGCAAACGTCACGAGAATTATCGCAGAGAGGTCTTGGGCAAGATGGAAAGGGCCCGAGCGTGGTGACTAAACAGTCGGGAATTCAGGTACTACCATTTCGCATAGGTCCCGTAAGAATCTACCTCCGGGGACATTTCTTTTAACCATTCCACAAATTTACGATCGACTTAACGGACTTCTCTCTCTCTCTCTTTCTCGTCCTTTGGAATATTTTGGAAATCGGAAGGTGGGGCGAGCGAGAGTAGGTACCCAAGCTTACCCGGCTGCAATTTAAATATTACGCGTCGACCTTCGTCGAATGTTCGAAGCGCTAAAGTCATAGCTTACGAAGAGTCCGCTAACAAGCCGTAAACCAGAATTGTCGAGTTATAAACTCCGACACTCTGTAGTCGCCAGGGTTTGCTTCGGTCGGTCCCCGCAATAAATACGCGCGTTTCATCATTCAAAGTCTCAAAAGGCCCTCGGGTTGACTTCTTAACCTACGAGGCATTGCCACGTTTACGACGCAATTCATCGATGGTCACGCTGGCTGCTAAACGCTTAACACGCCGAGGATGACATTGTACGGTCCGTTGACTTTTCGACGAGTGGCCATTGTATAGTGGCATCGGTTTCCATCGAGCCGGTAAATTACGACGACGTAATTAGCAGATGCAGGTCGTCGATGGGAAATACCGAATCCCGGTGCTGTATGACAGTTCCCGCCCAACTTTATAACGGTCGAGCGCAACAATGCCGCGAACAATTTGGAAATTCTGAGGTGCAACGCTTCCGTTGTCTTTCAATTTATCCCGTAAATTGAATGTAGGGGGAGTTCCCCTGGTGCTGAACGGCACCTAGTATCGGATGCTAGCAATATCTTTCAAGATAAGTGCAACGAAACGAAAGTACACGTGCACGCCGATACTTCTAAACAATTCTAGGTGCGGAGTGTCAGTTGCTAGTGTCGTTATGCTCGTGAAGGTGAGCCTTTTCTTTATCTCTAGTTCCAGAAATTGATGTACGCGCTTAACGGACTGCGCTGTAATTTCGATAGATTCGCAAGTAAATGCTTTTCTATTGTTCTTTATTAACAAAACGATACGTCTTGTTTCGTTTTTCATATTTATGGTATCCCAGAAACGATAAGGCGGTATTCTCGGAACGCAACGGTCTGACGCTTTGCAAACAGTGGCGTACCTACCTTCCAATTTTCGGCGTTATTTACCAAACATTTCTTTCACATTTTGGTGAATACTTCACAAACTAATCAACGGATTTGCAGCGTTTTCTTTGTTATGAGAAATTAAGTTACGAGAAATAAAACGAATAATTTAAAGCACGGTATGCAAATAATGTTAATTGCAATCTGCTACGGTAAACGCTGCGCCGCCAATGTCTCCAACTCGGGTGCCGTATGGGGATAATTCCAAGAAAGTGAGGCAGCAGACTTCTAGGAATTCTGGCTCAACAATTAATATCGTACCGACTGTACTACTTTGAGAGAAAAGTACTTTGAAACAACCTCGTAGAGTCGACTCTGAGATTTGGGCGGCAGGTTATCTCCTAGTACTAAACAAATTATTATTTTGATTATTTCTCCTTATTTGCAAATGTTCTGTCGAAAAATACTGGAAAGTATTTTTGAGAGCCATTACACAATTTCTTTGACTTCGTGTGTCGTGTGCTTGAAGGATACGGAAGAGCATTAGATTCAGTGTTGTGCTTGTTGAGAGGGGGTACACCAAGGTTAGCTTGACGTCTCAGAGTGTTCTGATCATCATTGTAATTATAATAGATATAATAAATTTCTTATGTCAGTGCAATTGTTTTGATGTGTCCGGTACCAAGTGCCAGTTTTTGATACACTGACAAATTAACTGTGTTGTTGTCAGTAATTTTGTGTAGTATACTTCTATATAGAAAATAATAACCGTTAAGGTTGTTGGCCCGTAACTGGTCATTTCGACATATTTTAAAAAAATTTTTATGGTAGATAGTTAAAAAAATTAACTACAAAATGAGCACAACCCTACGACGATTGACCGTCTCAAACTTTAATTATAAATTTTTGAAAATAATTAAATTTACATGTGTTTAGATAGGATTTCATCTATTTTAATTTTTTTTAAATCAACGGCTCGACATTTTTCAATGAAATGAAACACACAGTGTAGAAAAAGTATCAATGAATAAAGAAATAAAATGTTTGGCAAATAACGCCGAAAATTTGAAGGTACGCCACTGTTTGGAAAGCGTCAGGCCGTTGCGTTCCGAGAATACCGCCTTATCGTTTCTGGGAATTTTGGCTCAACAAATGTCATACCGACTGTATCTTCCTTTCCTTTTTCTCAATAGTCGCAAACAGCAGGACTCGAACGAATTTGTACAATAGAATCGGGCATAACGGGGCGCGTCGATTATTGAACAGCGACCAGAACTTGGCGTGGGTGTAACGATGGGGCGGACGATGAAACGTGTTCCGCGAATCGAGAGATAACCGTACCTCTTAATAATAATTTACTATGACAAAGAACGCCTTTGGCTATCGCATTGTATCGGACGCCCGTCATTGTTGGCACCGAGTGATTGTGGCAGCTTGCGCGCTATCGATAATGTAATTTTATTGAAGGCGAGGTGTACGGCGAGTTATCTGATCGACGCTATAATTAATGTTTCATCCTACTACTTTTCTGGTAGGTGTATCGATTTCTTTTTTTTTTCGGCCGTAGGCCGGTCACCGTTACCGCAGATTTTGGCCAATAGAGTGACCTAAATGCATTCGTATTGGAAAAAATGAATTCTAGACCAACTCTCTCTTCTTTATTCGCGACCGACAACGAATACACCATGGTTGATAACGGTAAGTAGACATATATAGCTATATCTATAGCCAGTCATAGCTATCCGGCACGTTTAATCGTTCAATCGGTTCGTCGGATCTGGTTCTTTCGGCGATCGATCTATAATAATTATAAGCGAGTGTATTCACGCGGCGCTACCGTGTAAGCTTGCATTTTTAAATACCGATTATTATAGGCTTTGTAATACCGATATTGGTACACGTGTATAATTAGAATGTTCGTTTTGAATTGGTGTCAGGAGTGTTACGGTGTATTTACGCAATCGTATCTGTTACTATAGCCGACTGTGTTTGTTTCGAAATCAAAAGAGCGAGATTTCGCAAGAACGTCTGGGCCATTCAACTGGATCGCGTTGAGAATGACTGCTCGTTCTACGAGCCGAGGAGAACATCATAAAGAGGACAATCCCTCGGAATTATCGAGAAAAAATCGGAATCTCCGTAGCGATCATCTATTCTCGTAGCGCGATCGATTCAAGAGATTCAAACTTTTCGTAAAATCCCCAAGAAAGAGAGATACCTCGATGAGAGAAGCACTTGCGGTTTTCTCGCCAAGGATCAGATTCTTGCCGCTTAGCCCTGGCAAGAATTTAAATCCCCAGCGACTGGCGGAATACAGCCAAAGTTAGTTTCTCAAATTTGCCTAAGCCTACCAGAATCCTCCGACCGTTAGACACCGTGTAACGCGTCACTTCCGCCGGTCTGCCCGTACTACAAAGCGCTCCCCGTGCACCAAGCAGCCGCGCGCTCGCGGTACCGCGCAAAGCGACTCGCAAATTCCCATTTCGCCCCGCGAATTGGTCAAAGTCTCCCAGCCGCGCGGCGCCGCGCTCGGTTCGCCAGATAAAGGTGGTTCGGATTCGCGTACGACTCGTTCTCTCGCCCGACTGTCGTAATGGCGTAATTCGCGCAAGTGTATAGGCGGGTAGTACGCGTTCAGCCCCTCCGTGGTTATAGTGGGAGAAAATGGCTGTAATTAGCGAGCTAGCGGTGACCGTGCTCCGGAGCCTTTGGGACCGTCAAGCCTCTTCTTCCCCCAGCCCACGCGGCGGCCTCTCCTTCTCCACCTTTCGCCTCTCGAGCCTGCCGACGGCTTTCCGGCTTTCGCGCTTTCGGGCGCGCCGCCGCTATAGGTACGTGCGCGCGCGGCAAAGACTCCGCTCGAGAGAAACCAGCCGGACTCGCCGCGCGCGACGTGACCCTTCCCTCCGAGCGGCGCGCACACGACCTCCCCCACCCCTTGTTTAATTAATTACTCATGTTTTGTGTATCGCACGAGATTTTTCGCCTTTGAGCCCGTTTGCGGGGCGCGCCGCGCGCATTCGCGGATCGACGTTACACGCCCCGCTGCAGGGGTTACCCGACGCGCCGCGGCGCGGGTAGAATCCAGCGCCGGGGTCGGAGGTAGCAGGTACTTAGCTATCGTCACCACCTTTTTTCAATGCCAATTAGCGCCGCGCAACTCCGATATCGCGCCGGTAAGCCGGTTAGTGCGACTCTACTGCCGGCATTCAGCCCGCATATTTTCGCACTGTGCCGTCACTTTGTCCCGGGCAAAATGACGAATTATACGAAGCGCGGCTCGCGCGACTCTGAATACTAATATAAGCGTTAAACGTGTCGGGAGAGCCGAGCGTACCGAGTGCGCGCGCCGCGCCGCTCTCGCGCGCCCCGCCTGCATAATTGGCGTTGGAGCTTTGAAGTCTGCGTTTTCCGGGGCCGCGCTTTGTGGCCGGGTGTCGAATGTGCGCCACGCGATTAAATTGCCATTTTCAATTTGGCGTAATCGTGTCGTGAAAACTGATGGTCGCGCGGTGGCGCCGTCGCAAGGCGGTGTCGAATTAACTGGCGATGATCGTTTGCGAACGGTGGTGGTCCCGCGTGGCGGGAGGGGGTGGTCGAGTACACGCGATGTCTTCGCGATGTGAATCTGTGGTATCGCGTAGAATCGAATGGAATATCGGAGAAATGCGTTGGTACCGACTTCGACGAATCGATTCGATGCTTTTGTGACGATAAAGATTCACGAAAACAATCGAGTTGTGATTCTCGATCGGTAATGTAACGCGTTGCGATGATCTATATTGTCATTTCGATAGAAGAATACGCAATAATTCGTATCTTTCGTACATCGTTGGCCAACATCACGCATTGCTGAATCTCCCTCACACGTATCAGCGTCACACACGACAATGACACAAAGGCATCGACGTTCAACAAATTCGCAGAAAAGTACCGCGCGCGAGAGAGGTAGCAGTCGCGTACGCGATTTCCCCTCCCCACTTTTTATCTCACAAAACGAGAGTTCAACCGGAGTCCCTACACGCGCCCTCCGATGCTCGGCAGCGAGGGACAAGAGAGCAAGCGGAGCGTTTGGAAGACACGGCGGTGAAGCGAACCTGTGATCTCTCGACTCGTCTAAGCTGACACCTCGCGATTCTGGCGTCGCTTTTATATATCAGTTCGCTCGCTGCTTCTAAAATCGCGCTGCGAAAGCATTTAATTAAAGCGAGCCCGCGCGCCGCGTTGATGGAAGAGGAAACTGGGCTCCAGGGGGTGGGTGCGCGCGAGAGCGGAGTGGGTGTGTACACCGCAAGGGTGCGAAACTGCGAACATTGTCTGTCGCGGCGTGGAGTTCCGAGGCCATTTACTTAATTAGAGCCAGGGCGCGAATGTCTCTCGCCTCGCGAATGCGCGCGTGGTTATGTCTCAGCGCTGCCCTGAGATTGTTCGCGTTGGCCGCTGGGTGGGTCAGCGTTGGGCGCGCGGGGATTATCGTTATCGGGCGGGGTTCTCGCGAGCTATCCGTCAATCGGGCGCGTGCACTCAGGGAAAAGGTCTAATTGGATACGAACCTGTGATAGAAAAATTGATTTGAGATAAATAGGAATTTATTCACGTCAAATAAAAGTCTATTTGAATTGAATAAGTGTTTTGCGCATCTTCTTAATCGAGTACGAACCTACAGTGAAAAAAAAAATGAATCGTACAAACGGATTGCTCAGCCATGACAGCCGTACTTTCTAGTTATCTTATATCTAGCTAGTGTTAGCTACGAAATATAACTGTCACAGCAATACCAGAGTAACTATTGGGTTAAATATGTTTGTCAGGTATTCCAATGAAAATGACGCTATCCAGCATACAATCGTCACTCCCATTGAGAGGATCCCACAGATTCCTATAGGTAATTTCTATGGGAATCTGATGTGCTTCAGACACAGCAATTCCAGATATCCATTAGAAAAGTTTGAGAAGGACGAATAGGAATGTATTGGATTCTATGTGTATCTGAAATGATGAATAGAGATTTATCGAATTTTATATAATATGTACATTGTATGTGTGAAAAAAGTATTTAGCTAATCCAGCTATATTTCTGGCTGCCTCAGACACAACTAGAAAAATATTTCTAGCGTAGCAAGAATTCTTGCTATTGCTGTGGCCAAATTTTTTTGAGTGTAGGTGCCCGTGAAAACAAGTCGAGTCCCATAAAGATAATAGAGATATGTACACGCCGTTCTATTTGTAATTTACTAATAGAACCTTATAGCATTTTATTTGTTTTCACAGATACACATATAGAATCCAATACATTCTCATTAATCTCTCTCAGATTTCCATAAGAGGGTATCTGGAATTGCTGTGTCTGAAGCACATCAAATTCCCATGGGAATTCTATGGGGATTTTACAAGTTTTCTATGAAAATCTATGATACTTTTTCAGGAGAGACAACAGTACATCAAACTATGATAGCCACCAGAGCGCTTCAGTAGGAATATAGATAGCTCTGACACACACAGCTATATAACCAAACGATTTTCATCAGTGTTCCAATCCCTGAACAAAAAAAAATGATTCTTTAATAACCTCCTTGAAGTTATATTTCATGATATCGATCGAGCCATTATTTTTCTGTAACTTTACTTTATTATCTGTATCCTTAAAAGTGTGTCAAACAAATTATATAAAAATATATTATAATTATTTTTAAAATGTTGAAGCGGTCAGGAACAGCGGCAACGTCGCCCCATAGAGTGTTATATATGTATAATCTCTCTATAGAAAAGTGTAGTGGCACAAGTTGGTAACATTGCCTCACTAGAGCTTACTAGTTAAAACCCCGAATTATTAACAAATCCAACAAAAATAATATAAATTATAGTGAAAAGTGCTGTTTAAATGTATAAACATTAATCATTGCGATTAATAATTTTCAGAAAACGTGAGCTCTCCGTATACGCTACACAGAAGATGTAACGCTTTTAACTCCAACTTTTGCCACTAGAGCGCATGACGGTACCCATGCACGATCCTTATACTTGGCGCGCCCTGCGGCGTTGCCGCACTTCACGACTGCGCGCGCAGCAATCTCCATCGTAAGCAAATTTACCAAGGTTTCTTAAAATTATTTGTTATAAATTACTGCCCTCTCTGATCGATGTGTGAAAATGTACCATTTATACTTTGCATAATAATCTAGCGTTATGCAAAGTTTCATTACGGTAACCCAATTTTCCATCGTTTTTTCTAACTTTCTGTGAATTTCCCATAAGAGCACGGGTTAAATTAACATTTTTATTTCAATTATAACTTTTTAATGAATTAGTCAAGAGACTTGAAATTTTGCATACGGCTTTCAAAGATATTAAAGAATCTTGGAAAAAAATTTGAGTAACTTCCTATATTTTTGATAGTAGGGGTGAAACATCCTTAAGTATGTATACGATTTTATACATGAAACTCTCTGCTTCTAGCTATCTATTGCATCGCTGTAGAAATCGTACTTTTTTCCAGTATAGTTGAATACGAACCTGATACAATAATTTATTTGAGATAAATGGCAATTTATTCACATCGAACAAAAGTCTACTTGAATTTGTGAAAAATGTTTTATAAATCTTCTTAATCGAGTACGAACCTAGCAGAACATCTGTCTAATTCAGATAGACTTTTGTTCAATGTGAATAAATTCCTATTCACCTCAAATATAAATGTTTCCATCGAGTTCGTATTCAGCCAGACCTTTTCTCCTGGCTGTAGAAAATCCTTTCGATACGGTCTGATGATCGAATCCGACGATAAGGATTCCTCGTTGATTTCGATCGCGAAGGATCGGTAAATCACCTCGGCAATAATTCGTGAGAACAGACATTCGTGTATCCCGAGAAGCAATTACGCCGAAAGACAATCAGTCCCCGAAAACAATCGGATCTCGTTAGCCTAATGGCACTTCGAACCTTTCGGTACAATGCGACGTGTCGCGTATATACAAGGGGTCCTTTCGGTTCGTCATAGTCCGACTATAATTGATCAGAATGAGTTTGTCGAACAAACGCTCGGTAAATGTATCGACACATGGTGGCCATACTATCGCTTCGTTTATGCCGTATCTCGTTTGCGTCGTTGCAGTCGGATATAACGGAACACCCCGGGGTCCTCGTTCGACTCGTACACTTCGCTAGTTCTTCGAATAGTTACGTTTTAAGGGGCCACGAACCGGAACAGCACAGACGCGAGTGCCATTCTCAGGCCCTTCCGCCGCCGGCCAATAGGTATACCGAAGACATCGAACCATTTTCCCCGCTCTACTCTTTTTCCCGAGTGTTTGTTATGCCCATTGTCGCGACGTTTGCGGGGGTATACCGACACAAATCTCTCTCTCTCTCGCCCGCAGCGTCCAAGTGGACAGTGCCGGAGAGCAGCGCGGCGAGCGACAAAGTCCGCCGGGAAACGGAACCGAGGCGAGCGCGCGGACAACGCGCACCTGGCAGATTCTTTCGGAACGGCATTATCCCCCAGGGGGGGCCACAATGGCGAAAACATGCCTTCGCACAAAGTACACACACTCTCTTTCTGGACCTCCCTTTCATTGCCGGGGATAATGTCCCTTTATCCTTTCACGGGGCCGAGATTCGTCGGCATTGTTCGCCGACACTTTGCGGAGAACGGAGAGACCCCGCGATCCGCCCCCGGGGTCCCTCTTTCCCGGCGACCGCGTCGCGGAACCGGCGCATGTATCGCGGGGATAATTTTCTCTCGTTTGTGGAAAAACGCCTTGACCGGCGCGCACGAACGACGCGTTGCAGCGTCGCGGCACGCTGTATCAGTCGGAGGGCACGATTTCGAAAGAAAACCGGAAAATGAGTTTAGCGACTTAACTCAGGTATGCGACGAGGACGATTTATCACGCGGCGATTTGCCGATTAACGGTATTTCGTCCCGTTCAATGAGTCATTCTCGTATACCTACGCGTGGCTTACTTATCCTACGGTCGTCCTTTCGTTATACCTTCTTCGAATTGCGCGAGGCTTGGTACGTAAGTACGGTAACGACGAGGATGCGAAATAACATTTAGATATGGAAGCGCTCGCTGGTGTTCAACATTGAGAAAAATAATCAAGCTAAAGTAACAAAACGCATCTATCGTAGTTAGATACGTTTAGTTATTCTAACCAAAATGCTGGTCACTTGAACTAAATATCAAGTTATTTTAACCAAATATCAAGTCATTCCAACCGAACGTTTAGTTATCGTAACCAAAAATTGGTCAATCTAACCAAACAGGTGGAGGATCCATGCTTGACCAAACGTTGTGGTCATCATCTCCAGTATTTTGGTTAGATTAAGCAAGTTTTTTTTCTCAGTGTATATTCCATCTTTTCAATTCCGGTTTATTTTCAAGTAAACTATAATAAAATCTAATATGATTCGAAAAGAAATGTTCGATTCATCAAATATCTACTAAGTATTCGTTTTATTTCGATCGAATTAACGAACTAGAATTAATTTCAGATGCAATCACACTTCGCGCACGATTGTCTCCGAAAATACTCGAGTAATCGTAGAGCCAGGAGCTCTAAATGAAAAAAAAATGATCATTTCGATGCTAAAATATCGAGGCACACTCGAGAAAAAGGTCTAGTTCAATGCGAACCCGAGAAAAATTATATTTCAGAGATGAATAGAAATTTATTCTCCTCGAGCAAAAGTCTATTTGAATGAAATAGATGTTCTGCTGGGTTCGTACTCGATTAAAGAGATAAGCAAAATATTTATCTGATTCAAATAGATATTTTTGTTCGATGGGAATAAATTCCCATTTATCTCAAATACATTTTTCTATCACAGGTTCGTATTCAACTAGACCTTTTCTCTCAGTGCGGAAAAATTTGTACAACCCTTCTTACGGAATGTCGACCCTGCAGCTCGACTCACGGTCACTCCGGCATACCTCGGGCTCGAATAACGAGATTACGGAGACAATGCGAAAGCCGTAAGACAAAGGGAAGGTATACTTCTCGGCATTGTGCCCGCTCAATGCCCCGGGGGTTGTGACTTTGAGGCGAAAGAGGATACTTGCACCCTTGCGTTGTACTCGTAACGCGAGCGAACTGTTTGTCTGCCCATTATCCCGAGGCGGATCAGCAAATTGGCATTTACTGCGGGGAGTCCACTCCGCGATTACGCGAATCCCCCGGTAATGGGGTATACCTGACGATCTATATAGATTGTGCCGAATTGGTAAATGGAGAAGTCAAGTATATACCTCCCTCTTTCGTAAAAGCGGTGACCTTCGAAGCGATAATTTTATTTCTTTACGAGGTTGGATGTAAACTTCGAGGTACAGTCCCCTTAACACTCGCAACGGCCTTGCCGATTTCCGGTCTGTGGATGAAGTTTGAGTAAACATGGGCGAGACGGAATTCGAGGTACATTTTCTCGAAATTACAATCGTTAATTAAATAATTACATATATCAGGGTTCAACGTCAATTCAGAGAGAAACGAATTTATCCGGACGAGAAGTCAATACAATTACGCGCCAGTAAAATATTCACTTTTCTCGAAGCTACCGTGTCCTTTTCTTTTGATACCTACACGAATTTTCCCATCAACACCTTTCGGCACGCGGCGGATATTGGGCCGCTCCGATGATGGGTTGGCGTCAAACCATGGCGGAGCCTGGTATTTATTTAATTAATCTCCAAATCTTAACGTCTTAATAACCATCCCCGTCAGTTATACAGACAATGGCCCGTCTCGGGTCCGGTAGGGGGCAGAGTCCATTGTGCGCGAGGTGTGAAAAGATCGCGCTCCGATTCACCGTCGGAACGAGCTGAGAACGTGACTGCCTTTTTGGCGGCGGAACATTCTTTGCTACGATTCTTCGAACGGTGCAATTGAAAAGAAGAGAAAAGAATTGACCCCGCGTGCCGACGAGTGTGTGTGTAGTTTTTTGAAAAAAGAAAATGAATAACCATATCAATTTTATCACGAGCTATTTTCACATCTCGTTTCCCTTTCATTTTTCGAAATCTCATCCTTTATATTTCACAACCGACTCGATTAATCGACCGGATCTCCGGTCCAAAATCATCGCTTCAACCTACATCCGGATCATCGGATACATCGGTCAATCATCGCGCCACCCACGATTTCGGCAAAACGATCCCAAATCACACACCTTCGAAGGCAGACGGATTCACACCTCACGCGGGGAGGTTTCAAGACGCATCTCGCGTCAAAATTCGCACATCTCCGGAGAGGAGTGCGCGTCGTTGGGATAATTTTTCATAACTTCGATGCACGTCGGACGCGCGCTTTATTCGGCATCGCGAGCGAATCCGATCTGTCACGGTAACAAGTGTATAGCCGCTCCGTCGACCGAACTTCTTTCGGGCGAGAACGCGCGTTGCACCCATCTCGGGAGAGTTTTCAGGGGTGTCACGATCGCGAGGTGTCCGCGGCACGATTAACGAGTCACTCCTCGATCATTGGCAGTGCTTTTATGTCGTTCTAACTCGATGTTTTTTATTGCGTGAGTATTTAAAACGCGAATATCATACACCGAGAAAAACAATTAGCGATGTTAATAAAACTTTTGTTTGTATGGGAACAATGAATATTTTTGTCAGGACGTCAACATTTTTGGTTACGACAAATAAATGTTTGATGTCATAACAATAATAAGGTTATTTAATTATTCTCATATCAACCAAAGTTTGGTTAACATTGCTAATCATTTTTCCAAGTGTATGATTTTTGCGTATTTTTATCGCGATCACAGATGTTTGGTTGTGACAACCAAACATTATTTTATCGTCGCGATGAAAATATTTCGTTATTTCCATGTCGACCAAAGTTTGATTAACGTTAGTAATCATTTTTTTTCAGTGTAAGTATGCCTTATTTGTATGTGAAAAGATATTGTTCGAACAGTCCAGGTGACGAGCTGTCGTCAAACTTGAATTACCTCGATAAAAAAATACTTTCCATCGCTCCGGGGACGAGTCTTTCTCGATTTCAATCGTTCCACAAACAACCAAACTAATGAAATACTTCGATGCAAGTCCGTCACGTCTCATCAACTTCCGAATCGACCGATTCCTTTTTTCTCCCCAACGAGCGAGCGAGCGAACGAGCGAGCGGCACTCCGGAGAATTTCGAGGCTCGACGATTAACGTTCCACCCTGTCGAGCGCCCTCGTCGCAGGTGTCGGATATACGGCGGCGCGTGCGTCAGTGCAGAAGCGGTTCTCGAAAAGCTCGTCGTTGTTGTTTCGCGACGCCGTGGCTCTCGTACCCCGCGCCCTTCTCGCCCACGGCACAAGTTTTTCTCTCTAACCATTTCGCCGTCGCGGACAATGCGCGACGCGCGGTGTGCGCGTACAACGCCGCCGGGTTTTATTGAACAGAATTTTTATTATGCAAGGCAGACCGAGGAACAATGAATACAAATTCCCGCAGAAAAGAACGCGAACGCGACCGCCACCGTCACCGCGATGAAACAAGCAAAGCCTCGGCGCTCCCTTCGTCGGCCACCGCCCCGACAATACGGGACAATACGTGCCACCGGCCAGCGGCGTTCATAAACGGGGATGAGTCGCGTCCGTCCTTCCGTTCGTCGATGCGTCGCGACTACCTGCGGCGGGAATGGGGGAAAAAAGTGTACTCGCTGAATCTTATCGCGCCGAATCCAGTTATGGAAAAAATTCTAGGCTCTGCTCTCTCTTTCTCTCGGGGGTGAGAGAGTCGCGCGATTGTCCGGCCGCGTCTGGAGTTGTCAGAGTCGATAGGAGTGATTCTTTCGCACCCCTGCACTTAAGCCCACGTTACACGTGCCAAGTAGCTAAAGCATCTTACTAAATCAAGTAGCTAAAATTTAGTCCGTTTGCTTTAGTGAGCGTCTACATTTTAACCCTTCGTCACTCGCTAGAAACCTACGACCTTAGGTGGTCGCATGGCGAGCGCTGAGTCGCCGTGCTAAACGGAGCACGCTATTGCCACATTGACGTTCAGTGATGCGCGCGAGTAAGACGAATGTAAGTGCGTCGTGGCAACACTGTATCTCGAGCGTTTGTCGGAGAGCTACTCGCACTGGGCGCCTCGGCGCAGCTTTTCCGTTCGCTCGGATAATTATAATTTTTTTTTAGTTGCGCAGGTGTATTTTTTTGAAATATTATAGCCACGGGCCGTTTCAGAAATGTTTAAAGGGGAAGCATTTATATATTTTTTTTTGAATTTTTCTAATAGTAAAAAATATACAAAATCACTTAAAATCTAAAAACGGCGGCGCCGCGCTCATATAGCGAGTGACGAAGGGTTAATTTAGTATTTTTGTTTGGTGCCCAAGTCTGGTGAAAGTTGGGCGAGTCAAGTAAATAGAAATCGTTTCTATTTAGTTGACTAAGGACTATTTAGTTTACTAAATTAGGTACTTGCGCAAATGCTAAATCAAGTTGTTTACATTATACAAGTAACTGAATTTAGTTACTTGCTTTTTAGTAACCTGCATTAGCTACTTAACATGTGTAACCCGAGCTTTACGGCGCTCGACGAACGCCACGGAGGTGAAACGTGACGCAAAATCGGAATGACATGCGTGTGGCATTCGTGACGGTGAATTATACCAGGTTAAATATGCGAACTCGAATATGCCCGAAGTGCCAAACAATCATTTGAGCGCACAATTTCGACCTTTAACCCTTACTTGCCACACTTCTATAGAATCACGTACTTGCCACACTGGGGTTGATTTACACCCGAGCGAGAAAAATTGTTGTAACAAACAAATTATTGCATATTTGTACTTGACAATTTATCAGCTCTTCTTAAGAGCGTACTTTAAAAGACTGTATAACTTGTATATAGCCAGAACTTAAAATTAAGTATGCGAAAAGAATAAAATATAAAAGTTACACGGTCTTTTTAAGTGCGCTCTTAAGAAGAGCTGATAAAATTTTCAAGTACAAATATGCAATTAATTTATTTGTTATGGCAATTCTTCTCGATGGGGTATAAATCAACCCCAGTGTGGCAAGCACGAATTTTACCATGGGGTTGTTTCGAACCCCAGTGCGGCAAGTAAGGGTTAAAGACCACGGCCACACTGTTGAGTTTATTTGTTACTTTATTTCCAATAGTCGCCCAGTTCGCAAAAGTTTCCCTATAGATCTAGCAATCGATAAACTCAACATTGTCCGTGATCTCTTAAAGTCGAAATTTTTCGGTCAAACGAACGTGCGGAACGTTCAGGTACGTGAACTCGAAGCATTTGGTCGCGCGAGAACGTAAGAAGAGCTTTCATCGTAGAATATTGCCGCGGGGTGTACGGATGCAACGTCTTTGTCTACTTTCGCCGAATTAGATCATTATTACGGCGGCTCGAAAGAACCGCGGCCCCGACAGCTTCTATACAAAGCACTTATTAGCGCGGAGAATTGCATAACGCGAACCGTTTCTTCGGCCCGTTTCACGGCTGTCTCTCGCGAATATGATGAGTCAGACTCGGGTATGATCTGCCGATTTATGAGAGACTGCGCAGGAATTTCGGTAATTTTGAAGAGGTGAGCGAGTCGACACGCTTCATTATGTGGGATGTATCCTCCCCGTAATCGGAGATCAGATATCGCCCCGGATAGACTTATGTATATGATCATCACGATGTTCATATGAAATATAACAATTGATAGTTCTAAAGTCTGCGTTTATTTTGCTGCACGAGTTTAGAAAAATAATTGTTCTTGAAAAAATTGTTTGATTTATATTATACTTAATGTGACGAAATGATTACGAAAGATTTCCTATGTATCGAATAAGTGTGTAGCATTTTATTTGTATTATTTTAATATCATTTAATGATACAAATATGCTTGCTTAATGATGACTCATTGAGCGCAGAACCTTGATGCATGTGATGTACAATCAACGTACATTTGTCTCTCCGGGGCCTCACGTTCGTGTCTCGAAATCTCCCATCGACTAACGCTGATTGATAAATTACCAGATCTCAGCATCCGAGGTGGGGTTGGTAAGTAATTATCACACTCAGAGAAAAGTTTATTCGAATATGAGCCTATCAGAAAGTTTATTTGTCATAAGTAAGAATTTTTCTCATATCAAGCAAAGATCTATTTGAATGAAATTGATGTTTATGTACATTGCGAAGTATTTATTTACTTCAAACTTCTCTTCGCTCCTTCTAAATAAATTTTTTTGTTCATCACGAATTGATGTTTCTACTTGGTTCGTATTCGAATAAACTTTTGTCTGGATGCAATCGTGCCTTCCTCTCACACCCCTCCCAAAAGGACATTTTAATATTCGCCGCTTCGCGAGTTCGCGTCATTATCATTTTTCACGCCGAACCGCGCCAACAGGTCCCCTTCTCGCTCATCCCATCGCACCGAAGGATTATCGGCGCGGTAGATTGAGCCGATGAAGGCGAATCGCCCGAGTCTTCGACGTTGTTTTGGATGTTTTCCAAAATACCGATAGGGGATTCGGTGGTTCGACGGCAACGGGCGGGGGAAGGCAGGACGAGAGGGGGGCCACAAAAGCGCGAGGCCTCCGATCGACCAGTCATCTAGGCAACAATGCCGCTGACAATGGGCAGCGGGCCAGCAGTGTTTCATTAAAACATGCATTGAATTCGAGAGACCCGACGAATTGGCTGAAACCGAGAGCCTCCGTTCGCCCGCTCGCGGACGACGGTCGTGTCTGATTGAAATGTCGAAAAGTCGGCTCTTGTATTCGGTTTGCAGAGCGGTCGGGTGGAGGTGGGGTCGGAGGAGCGAGAGGGGCGTCCAAAGAGGAACGTGGAGCGGAGAGGCAGTTGGTGGGTTAAATTGGAATTGTCATGTGAGGGAGCGAGGCGAATCAAAAGAAAAACAACTTGTATAGGATTGAGTTTAATTGTAGCCCGGCCTTCTCTCCCCGTCTCGCCCCCTTTCCTCCGCGACCACTCGAGTTGGCGAAGGCTAACGAAACATCGGCAGCGTGGAGGGAGTGAATTGGAGTAAATTCCGAAAAGAGCGTGGGGGAGGAGAGAGAGAAAGAGAGGTTGGTACGATGGAGGACCGCGAAGAGCGAAGGGTCCGAGGGGGGTACATTCGAAGGGAGACGAGCCGCGATGAACCGGACTGGTAATCAGAAAACGATCGCGTCGGCCGCGATGGTACAGAGGAAGTTTACTCGGCGGTTATCCGTCTCGGTAACGCCTCCACGGCATTACGCATCTTTGGGTTATTGATGACGTCGATGGGCTACCATGATGGCACTGCCCATAACGATAACAATGCCGGCTAATGCCAACGATGCCGGGAACGCCAACGATCGCGAGAACGCAACGAGACTGACGCGCCGACGTCGTCACGATGACCCGACGAAAAGACGTCGGCTCATCGGCGTTTGAGATTTTAGAGATGAAAGGAGGGGGATGGTTTTAATCCGGGTCGATATAGAAATCAAAATTTTTGTCTAGATACGGATTACTTTTGTAGCTTTTGTGTGGTATAGATATAATTCCGTAAAGAGAGTATAGAAGATGAATGAAATAAAGATTTGTTATTTCTTAATTATTCTCCATTGATCAAGCGCTTCTAGACAAATGTTTTTCGTATATTCTACACTGAGAAAAGAAAAGATTAAAATTTATTCTATTAGAAGGATAATCTGAGTACGAAAGGTAAAATAGATCAAAAATTATCCTAAGGGAGGAATTAAATTTTATACCCTGGAAGGATAATTGCTGATCTGTTTTACCTTTCGTATTCAGATTATCCTTCTGACAGAACAATTTTTAATCTTTTTTTTTCTCAGTGTATCATGTGCACTGAAAGAAAAGTTTATTTGTAGTTAGTAAATGTGTATTTGATTATGGCAAAAGGAAATATTTCGTTGGGTCGAGTAAATGTATATCAATAGTTAGAATGTCTCTTTCAGTCAAACAGAAATGGAGTAATAGCTTATGAATATTTACTCGACCCAAAGAAATATTTCTTTCGCCATAATCAAGTATACGTATATTAACTATAAATAAATTGTTTTCTCAGTGTACCGTAGGAATTATTAATCGAATCGTGGCGTTATAATTAATAAACGTATATTTAAATACGGTGAAATGCACCCGAGTAAAAAATTTTAGGTAGAACCGGTACGTGCTACGGTTGTGTCGTTGCTGTATCGTTGGCTCGAAGTTTGTCAACTGGTCTGCATTAGAGGAAAATAAATATTAAGACACATCAGTGAAAATTTCACTTTCTACGCTTCGCGATCCATCTTGACTATGCCACGCGTGCAAAAGAGAAACCAGCAATTTTGACTGCTTCACCCAGTAACGCTGAGATTCTAGCTGATTTTCAAGAATTTATAGAGAGGACACATTTCTATTTACTGTTTACAATTGTACGAAACACTAGTTCAATTGGATATGATATCTGTTTGCACAAGAATTTTTATCGGTTCTCCAGAAAAAACACCTAATAACCGTGCAATTCTGTATAGCTTCCTGAGCGAAACAGTAGTTTAATGCCAGTCAAACTGTAATTCGTATAGTTCCTTTTTTTTCGTGCGGTGCCTAGTGAAATCTGAAAGCAAAGTTCCCTGGTGATTCCAGATTTTCTAGAATTTCTCTGACCGTTAGATACCGCTTGTCACAGTACAGACCCATGCAGGCCAGCTTCCATCCGATTCGACGGCTATTCGACTCGATTCTCAAGGGACGCCCTACGCAGATCGGGTTGCATCCAGAAAGGAATAGGCTCACCCGCGGAATCCGCAGTCAACCCCACCGCGCAAAGAGAGAAATCCGAGCCTCCGTTAGCGCTCCATCGATCAGAGCGGTCCAAACGAGTTAATTTGATACCGCGCGCGCGAAATTCCCGAAATTCCCATTCCGGCGATTCAAGAGCGGCGAGCACGCGCGCGCTTTATTATTCCTGCATCGAAACGCACGAATGTCGAGCGCGATCGAAATTGGCGCTTCGATATAACCAATTTTCTTTAAGTAAGTGAGAACGAGGAAAGCGCACAACACGCGATCTTTCTTCGCACTTTCGTCGCCCGATCGAAGCTCATCCCGCGGCGCGGAATCCCCGTCGCTCGTTACAGCGAGAACCTGTATCTCTGGCGCCGTTGACGTTTGACAAAGTCGCGTTGGGCTTTCTAAATGAAGTTCTTTGTCGATCCGACCTGGACGACCCTCAAGACAGTCCGACAATGGATCTTCTCCGCGGGCAGAGCGATGACGGCCTCTCGTTTCCGCCGGACAATCGACTCTCGACTCCTGGCGCAATTTTGTTCTCAATTTTGTTCCGTCGTCTTCCGCCTACAATCGGCAATAAGCCGCCCAACTGAGATCCAATTTAAACCGTTAATTACCAGAGCTCCGTCCCGTTCTCCCCGCTTCAGCCGCCCCCGTACCGTCGCACCGCCGCGCCCAACCCCCATCCCCCGTATCTTCCGTACACTGTATTTTTCCAATTTAAAATCCTATCTTTTAATTTCCTACGTGTCACTTTTACGTCTGGGATTTTTATAAAAAAAAAAACCGATGATATCTTTCTCTTTCTGTTCCTACACGCGGGAGGGTGCGCGCACCCGCCGATATCGTTATCGATCGATCCTATCGGCGTTTTTAACTTGCCAGGGAAATTGCATATCCCTCTTCGAACACTCCTGTCGATACTCCGGTATCTGTCTATACCTGCCCGATGCGATTCCCTTCGAAGTAACTGAAAATGTTTTCCCCCATTGTCAGTGGCAATCGTTATTCTCGTAATCGAGCGGCTGCAGGGCGTCGCGTGGCGCATTGTGCGCATTCTACATTTTTTTCCAGTCACAGCAAGTGGAAATGCAGTTACCGTGTACGCCTATCGCGTATCTCCCATGCACACTATCACAAGTATGAATGTGTATTGTATGTACGCGGAAAACAGCGCCGCCAAACTGGGTTTCTTGGCGAAACTGGGGTGTAAATTCTTTATACGTACATGTGTAACACAAACAAAAGCTACGCTTGTGAAAGTAGGCATAGGCCTACTCTCCTTGGTTGTAGCTAAAAATTGTAGTAGGCGAAACGGCACGCAGAGCCATCGCGCACTGTACAGTCCATGGTATACACTGAGAAAAAAAAAGATTAAAATTTATTCTGTTAGAAGAATAATCTGAGTACGAAAGGTAAAACAGATCAAAAATTATCCTTCCAGGGTATAAAATTTAACCTTCCTTATGATAATTTTCGATCCACTTTACCTTTCGTATTCAGATTATCCTTCTAACAGAATAATTTTTAATCCTTTTTTTTCTCAGTGTAACGACGAGAAAGCATCGTGCAAGCATGTGAAACGATTTCCACATACACTGAGAAAAATAACTTGGTCAATCGAACCAAAATCCTGGAGACGATGATCAAACCGTTTGGTTAAATATGGATCCTCTCTCCGTCTGTGTTTGGTTAGATTGACCAATTTTTGATTAGAGTAACTAGATAGGTATTTGTGGTTCGACTGATTAGCATTTTGGTTGGAATAACTAAACGCGTCAAACTAGATGCAAGTTGTCATTTTAACCTAATTATTTTTCTCAGTATAGTCGCAACTGTCGTACCAATTTCAATCGTATAAATCCATCGTTTCACGTTCGTTATTTTTATCACCTTTCAAGTAACCGTCGCGACACTCTCGACTCGACCATGCGAACGTCATCCCTCCGCAAGAATCACGCGGAAGTCATCGCTGACCGCCCCCCGCGCTCATCTAACCAACGCAAACGCGCAAATTAATGCCCTTTGCGAGGAGAGAGTCTCCTCTCGAGATGTATACGCGCGGTCGCCATCCGTGGCCCGTTTCATGACGCATCGACAATGGGCCACGGGTCTGTTCATCGACCCAAAGAGGTATTACCGACCGAGCGACCATACATTTTGTCCCCATTGTCACCTCTCGATAGGTACAGCGCGAATAACGTATACCCGCGGATTGTTCGCCGGGGCGAATGGTGCGAGGAATTCACCCGATCCGATTAAAATGTTTTAAGCTTTTCCCCTCTCGCGCGGGCGCGACTGCGGAATGGATTCGTAACGCAATACCGGTCCAGCTCGCCCTTCGGGCGTCGTCCCGAGGACCATCGAGACAATACCCAGGTGCAATCGCGTATTCCCCGTCGTTCCAAAGCCTCGAGAATTCTCCACACGCGGCAATTGACGCCATCGACCGAGGTTAACGTAATTCGAATTCCCGCAGATCGCGGAAACGCTGCGTTCGCGCGAGGATCCCGCAAAGGAATCCTCCGAATACTCGTTCGTTCGAGAGCGCCGGAACGGCCTCGACACTCCTGCTGCTATTGTACGCCGTTGACCCAAATATCGCACCCATTCATTGACTCTTCGACGCGTCACGATATAGCGTGCCCGCGTTACGCAACGCTCGCGCGGTAGTCGATCGTTTCCCGGCTGAATCTACAGTGGATTTGCGTAGCGCCACGTCGAGGTGCGAACTAGGGTTTTTATGAATCTCCGCAGATCTGCACTCGGACGAATGCATTATCCGAATCGATCCGCCGTAAAAAATTCTGCGGTGTGGACCTATGAGTGTATAGACCAATTTCGGTCGTACACAGAGAAAAAAAGAATTAGTTGGATCTGCTAAAAATTACTTACGGGGCCGCAAGTAATTATTTATTTAAAACAATACGATCATTTTTCACATTAATTAAATATTTATTCCTTGCAATCACATACTATTTCACATGATTGCAAGAAAGAGATATCTAAAGATTTGATTGATATATTATAAATAAATAATTACTTGCGACCCCGCACGTAATTTTCAGTAGATCCAGCTAATTCCTTTTCTCCGTGTAGGTACACATCGAGAAAAATAATTAGGTTAAAATAACAAAACGCATCTGGTTACACGCGTTTAGTTGTTCTAACCAAAATTCTGATCGGAGTTGAACAAGCTAATTAATTATTCACTGAAAAAAAAGTTTGCTTCATTCAATCATCGGTGAGGTTGAATACGGCGAATCACACGGGGTAATTGTTCCAATACCATAAGACTGTGAAGACAAATGCATAAAGTTGAGGCAACCGACTTGAAGTTGAAACAAATGAATATCTACTTCAAACGATGACACCGTTCGCCGTATTCAACCTCACCTATGGTTGAATGAAGCAACATTTTTTTTCAGTATTTTAACCAAATATCTAGTTATTTTAACCAAACAGTTGCCAGTTTAACCAAACAGATCGAGAGGATCCATATTTCACCAAACAGTCTGGCAATCGTCTCCAGGATTTTGGTTAGATTGAGCAAATTTTTGTCTCAGTGCGGGTTCCGCTTTCGCGCGCTCCAAAAAAGAATTACATAACACCCAACGAGGGATGCGAGCGCGTACAATAGTCGCGTACGAAAGATTTCGCCGGATAAGGAGTCGGACCCGGTCGTATCGGCGAGAGGTCGGTGCCGCGGTGATTAAAATCTCGGCGATCGTCAAACGAAGACTTAACGCGTTTGAAATGGGTACGACGGCAGTCGTACGCCCAGCGAAGCATCTGCCCGGTAATCCGCATTGAAGCAGAGTGAAACCGCTTGTTGTTTCGCTGATCCCCGCTTTGTGACGTTGTGTTGTATATTATTGTTCAGAGCTCGCCCCATTGTCCGCAGATTGCGTACATCTACCCACGTACGCGCTCGCCCGAGCACGGCGGCCGTGCGCGCGCGCGCGTGTGTGTTGCCAATGTGTGCGGGCGCACTGCACGCGCAATATGCGTCGAATCGAATTTTTTCGATGCGTCTGCTTTTGAGGGATTAACAGTTCTATTGGACGAGTCGTTTCGGGGTGAGTGGATCGGAGCGCACTATTTAGTGGCTCGTAATCGCTTAACGGGCGCAAAGCGCGGGATGCGTTACACTATTCATGGGACTCCGCGAAGCCTTGGTGTATTTCGCCTGTGCAATTTGTACGTATATAGGCGTGGAACGTATCGCTCTGTACCTAGGGTTGGGGTGGAAACGACGGTTTTCCCTCTGAGGTGGTTTTTCGAAATGTTCTCCCTCTTGCTCGCGTATTCGAAACGGAAGAAAGTTCTTACACGCGGAGAAAATTGAACGGTAACGATTATCGTGCAGAATGGTAACCAGGTGACGGCTTCGATAATATTGCGTGTATCGCAATCAACACGATATCGTCGAAGCTTTCACCTATTTACTATTCTAGCTGATAATCGTTAATATTCCATTTTCTCCGTGTGCCGTCTATTTTTGCGAGTCGAATGTGTCACGGTACGAAATAAAAGGCAATGCAAACAAAATTTAAGGGATAATTTCAAGTACGAAACATTATTTTTAGCAGGGAGAATCTCGTCATCATTCTGTCGCGAGGCGACATAAATCGCTGTTTACTATTTTTCCCAAAATTAAAATACGACCCTTATAAATATTCGCGAGGGATTCGAGCTCGTTTCTCACCACGCCCGCGCACTTATCAACACCGTTGCAGCAATTTCGTCGAACTAACGATTCGAAATGTCGTTCCTCTAGCTCACTTCTCGGGTCACAATAGCGGGAGGGAAAAGTGAAACAAATCCACGTACGAGCGCACCGCGCGTGGGCTCCCTCTCCTTCCCGGGACCGCGCGGAATTGCATCTCGAGCGCGCGGCGTTTGGCGCCGCCGTTGCACTCTCGAAAAATGGCCAAGCCATGCACGCGGGACGCGAGGGAGCGAACGAGGTGTTAGTCGCGACGCGGCGGTCGGTGTGCGGGTGTGTGCGAAGCAACCTTGCCCCGTCTGTGCATAAACAAAATGGGCCATAAAACCTCGAGGCGCTAATCCGCGCAGAATGCCGCGCGAGGATATTGTCAAACCCTCCCGCGGACCCGTTCACTCCGCGGCGAAGACCAGCTGATTCATGCGGCCATATTTCACGTCTTTATGCATCCGCGAATATTTCAGTGCCCTCCGCAAGGGGCGAAAAACTGCCATCGGCAATTCTCGCGTGAAATTTCGTATTAATGTTTATTGGTCGCAATGCCGTTGGCGAATATTAACATCCGCCCTGGCGGTAAAGTATTTCGAATAGTTTCCCCCGGAGGTAGCTTCCCGCTTCGCGGATAAACTACGCGAAGACGCGCGCGCTCGCGCGCGGTTCTCGCAGCTCGGATGCTAATTACAGCGGGGAGATGTAACGGCGAAGATCAGGGTCGCGCGAGATATGGTGGACAGAGAGAACCGAGTATGAAGGAAGTGCAATGAGGTTGCATTTGCAGGGTGACTCCCTGCGGGGGTCAAGCCGTGTGGTCCGCGCGACGGGGTTAATACGCTGCGGATGGTTTGCGCAAAGATATTTCTGCTTTTCGCGTAGCGTTACGGATTATTGCGGGTAATCAAGTCTTACTTATCGTTGGACTGCACTGCACTGGCAGTTATGAAAAGTGCTTTAGTCATATGGAAACGTGTATGCAAATATTTGCATTGAGAAAATACACCCAGGGAAAAGGTCTAGTTGAATACGAATCTGTGATGGAAATATTTATCTGATATGAATAGGAATTTATTAATATCGAACAAAAGTCTATTTGAATTAGATTAATGTTCTACTAGATTCGTACTCGATTAAAAAGATATGTCAAACATTTATTTCATTCAAATAGACATTTGTTCGTTGAGTTCGTTGAGAATAAATTCCTATTCATCTCAAATAAATTTTTCTATTAGGTTCGTATTCAACTAGATTATTTCTCTCAGTGTGTAGGTATTTATATAGGTACATATAATATGGCCAAGTAACACACTTTAGTCAAAATAATGTCACTCACTAAATGATGTTATTTTTTCTTGTAAAAATGACATGAAACGTCTTCCCGAAATGATAAAGTAATGATAAAACCTCATTATTACGTCATTTCTGTAAGACGTTCCATGTCATTTTGATAATAAGAATTACGTCATTTAGTGAGTTAGGTACGTTATTTTGACTAAAGTGCGTTGCTTGGGTGGTAGGTACAATGGAAATACGTACAGATTAAGAGTGTAAAAAAATAGACAAATTGTATGCCAATAGCATTTATTCTATAGGTACGCTCAGTGCAACTGGCGTGCAATTAAATTTAGAGCTTTTCTTACGACACGTGGTTCTAATACGCGTTCCATCCGGACGAACAGTAGAGTAGTCTTCATCAATGAATTCGTTCGAGACGAATTTTAATGACAAAGAAAAAGCACTACCGGAGTCATCGATTCTAATGAAATTAACACTCGGGTGTAAAATTCGACACGTCCGTATAAGACGTAATACGAGGAGCACTGTATTTGAAGAGTTAAACAAGTTAACAGGAATGAACGTTTTCGTTCCGCGGTGACAATGTTATTTGGAATTCTCGTCGAAGCCAAATTTGCTCTTCTCGGACAGATTTGGGACGCTGCAGGGTACACGCGCTGATGGAGGTCTTCCGATGCACGGGGGAGTAAATGAGTAAATACCCTCTATTTAACGCGAGACGAGTGACGTTTTTACGGTGCTATTTACCGCCGCTATTACTACGCACTTTTCTTTACGACCAACTGACGGAGACGAATGGGGCTTTCCGCTACGGTTGATTTTCTCAAAATTTTCTTTACGCCACAGAAATTTCAAGGGGACTTTTTCACCACGAAACCCTCGTGAACGAAACGCCGTTTTCCAATCGTACGATTACCCGACTACGCGCCCTAACGCGCATAATTTAATGACGAGTCGCGCCGCACCGTAAAGCAAATTTCACAGTCAGCTGGGAGTCCTGCTTTCTTTGCGCGCGTGGCTCGTGACTCGTTATGCTCCGATCGCGCGTAAACATAACTTCTGGACGATCCACGGACCTTTGAACCTCGCAACGTATGGAGGAGCGTCGGCGTACTCGAAGTTGCAAGTCGGATGATCGTATATATACACCCGGACGGAAAAAATTCTATATCATTTCTATATGATCCATATATGTGGTTTTGGCCATATATAGATCATATAGAATTTTTCGTCTAAGCAGCGCCTACCGCGATCGAGATTCGATATAAAAATTGTCATGCGCGAGTTGTATTTAACTAATACTGTAAAGCAATGAGATAATTCGTGATTTCTTCAATGTGTATCTGAGAGAAATGTCATAGATTATAGAGAAATGCTTGTAGTTTATTGATATAAAAATATATTTCCGTTCGCCTCAGCAATACTTATTTCTATTTTACCAGAACAAATAGCTATTTCAACTATACGTATAGTCATTTCAGCACTGCGTATTGCTTTTGTCACATTTGGTATTGCTATATTGCCTGTACTGTCTGGTTAACCTTAAAGTATAGCTAGCAGAGCTACTAATTGCTGTGCGACCTAAACATTTCTCTCAATACATCGCACACCTAGATCAAAACAGTATCAACTCAAAAAAAACTTGTTTTTCAGAAAAAGTAAACCCCTTATCACATATCGACATGAGAATCAGTTTTTTGCCATTTCTGAAAAACAAGTTTTTTTTTGAGTTTATACTGTTTTGATCTAGGTGTGCGATATGTATTGAGACGCTATTATCAAAGTATACTGTTGTTATTGCTGCCAGTAGGTGCTCGAGTAAATAGCGACTCGATTAAAATTACGGGAAGGAATTGAAAAATTAAGCGAGGACGCGTCGGAACGCCCTTTCTCGGTTGGCCACAGAGAACGGCGTGCCCGGGGTTCAACCCCATCTATATCTCGAGACCCTTCTCTGAAAGCGGGCCCCGTACCGGCGGTCTTTGCCTACGCGACGCCACAAACACCGAGACAAATTTTCAAGAAAAAGAGGAAGAGGATCCGTCGGGCGACGCTCTAACGAACCGAGCGATGTTCGAGGAACGGGGCGAGATCGACGAGCGCCCGTGTGCCAGCAACTGGAAACGGGTAAGCAATCTTCTTAGCATGACACGAGTTGGCGCTTTGAATAGCCATGAACGTCAGTCAGGCTCGTGCTTCGCTGCCTCGTAAAATATTAGCGGATAATATGCGGTCGCGTTATATCGCATCCCGAGATACGAGGCTCCTAAACAAACTGTTGTCGAGTTCGTTGAGCCGTTGCAAGAGGAATGCGCGCGTGCAGACGGGTACCGATTCTCGGCGGTGGAATCGCCCGCGGTGTTCGATCGCGTCTCGAAACTAAAGTGATTTCTTTCCACCTGGGATATCTGTATAATCCATATATATAGTCTATATCTGCGTGATACGGAAATCATACATCATCCATGTATGACCAAATCCGTAGGTACCATATGAATTATATACAAAGTATGTGTATTACGTATAGAACTTTTCCGTCTGGGATCAGTCTTTTCGTGTCGCGTCTCACGACGCGGGTACGATAAACGACGAAGGACCAGGAGTATCCGATGCAACGTCGCGTCCCAACCGCGGTCTCTCGGGATCCACGACGAAAATCGGTCCTCCGGAGTAGCGGGTAAACATAAGACGGGAGCTCTTCTCATCGCGTTGCTAAGTGGAAGAATCATCATACACAAGAAACGCGTTGCCTAGCCCAACGTTCTAATGGTCATTATCATTCACAAACACCGATGCTTCCCCGCGTGCACAGGATGTGCCACGTGTTTACATAGGAACGGAGAATACCGGCTTCCAGTGACCAGTGCTTTGTAAACCAACCCCATGGCTAACTGAGCGGCTCCAGCGCGGAGAAGTGATCCTACAGCTGTATATAGTAGTGCGATGTAGCCGCGTGGTCGGGACGGATCTTATCGACGGAAGGGGCTCGAGACGCGTGTTTACAGTGAAAACGATACTCCGAGCAAAATTCGAGAAAAGGAAGGACGTTGCTCGACTTTTCGATAAATACTTTTCGGCGTCCGTATTCGGATTCTTAAAATTGATTCAAATAAATACTCCGAAATTCTTGCTATAGTCTTCGGGTTGGTTGCATATTTTTTTTTGATAATTCGTATTACGTTGCAATTTTGTAAGAACTATACCAAGATTTTCATTTAAAATTCTTCGAAACTCGACTCAAAACTGAAAGGCTTCCCGTATCTTCGATAGCAGTTGGACGGTGTCACTTCGGTGTCGTTGACACTCGGTTAGGGGGATGGTCTTTGATGGAAAAATAAACATTCTGACCTCGGTAGTCCCGGAGACGAAAAGTTTAACGCGAGGATGTGTATACACACAAATAGTAGTCGACTAACCGGGAAATGTTACTCGAGTAGCAAATATCGAGACGCGCCGCTCGTGGCTCCCAGGAAATGTAGGAGGGGCGTTCCAGACGAAATTCTTTGAAAGGACCCCGTGTCTTTTGGTTAATAACTGTTATCCCAAAGTATTTGTCGCGCCGAGTGACTGTCGAGTTGATGTCTGTGTCGTCGCGTATGGCAAAAGCTTCCGCATCGGGATGGCACCAAAGCTATTAGATTTTATGACGTCACCAATCTCTGCGTCTCTCAAGATCCGCGTTTCTCATAACGCAAAGATCTCCGCAATTTTCTCCCCGCAAAAGTATTTCCATCGAATAACACATCGCGTCTGGACCGCAACAAAAACTTCCGCGTCGGATGCCGTGCACTGAAACTATTGGACTTTATAACGTTACAAATTTCTGCCTCTCTGAAATCTGCATTTCTAAAAATGCAAAGATCTCCGCAATTTTCTCTCCGCAAAAGTATTTCCATCGAATAATACGTCGCGTACGCTGACGACGATAAATTGCAGCTGCATTGCGATTTACGTAAGAATTTACGAGCTTTCGAAAGCGAATATTTTCGCGTTTGAACCCACGAATCCAGTTCGCCTCCGCGATGCGAAACAAAAGTATATACTTCCGCCAATGGAAGCTTTCAACGGTGGCGAGCCTTTGGGGCGATCGAGCGAGAATTTCAACGAATCGATAGCTCGTTGTTCGGCGCGGTACTCGCAAAGCGATTTGCCGTAAAGTCAAAGCCGGCGAAAATACCATAGCCGCGCGGAGGGATCGTCGACGCGCGATTCTGTAACGCGCGTTTCACGCGGCCGCGCAGCGTGCAGGGAAGGAATTTTTTTCAAGCACTGCGCGCCACTGTGTACTTCGTTTATAATTAAGTGTCATCCAATTAACGTCCATTTCAAATTCCGTTAATTAGAGATGTCCCCCGCGAAATATCGATAATCGCGAATTTCGCGACGCACATCGGCAGTGCGAAACGCGCCATTCTGCTCGACGTTGTGTCCTTGGATGTACAGAGTCGTTATCGTCTCGCGACGCGTGGAAAACCCGCGTCAGACGTGAATCGCGACTGCAAGACCGACGAAAGCGCGCGCGAGTGCGTTTCCCTCGATATTCGCGCGGTAACGCGCAATTTCAATGCCGATCGGACGGGTGGTGGAACCCGGTTCCGATATCGCAAAGGCAAAACTTCCGATACGCCTTTGCGACGTGGAAATCGGTTGCCCTCTAATTAGGTATAAATTGGCATTGCGGAGAGTAAATAATGGCGCGTTTGATCTCGCTTACCAGCGAGCGAACTAGCGCAGGAGCCATGGAACGTGGCGAGCGTTGAATTTCATCGCGATGAAATTATATAAAAAAAATATCGCGTGGTACAACCGCCAGTGAGAACCGAACTGGCGAAAGGGGCGGGGAGTGAACGAAAAGGAGGGTAGGAGGTTAGAAAGTTAGACGTAACGTTCGAGTGTTAATGGTTATTGCAGCTTAATATTGTCCCGTGGTTAGAACTCCACTCGCTGTCGCCAACGCGTCAAATGGTACCGCAAACAAGGAACGGTGCGTGTAGGATGAGAATGGGAAACCTCCCCCTTTCTATTAACCGTTCGCGTTATAACTGCGGCTATCGTTTATTTGGTACGATATTTCGATGAAGAGCTCCTTTGATAAATTGTATCAATAAAAGGGAGATAATTAAATTCCCGGCGATTAATGAAGAAAGTGACTCAAACGTTCGATAAAGCTCAGATGCGTCGTATGAAATACACACACCTCGCGGTTCGTTTTGCGAAATAAGCATTTCCGTCGTGGATCGCGAGTTAAGTCACGCCGGATTGGTAATTTATCGCCCCGAGCGAGTCGTTTACGCGTTCTTTGAAATTGAAATGAGGGCGTGTGAATCGGTTGTCGGGCTATGACAAAGAAGACAATCGCCGGGAAAATGTTCATTCTCGAGGTAGACGGAAGCGAGCAGATTATACATACAAATACAAATTCTAGCATACCTCTAATGATATTAAGATAACGAAGAAATACGAAATTTCACGCGCGAGAAGCCATTCATCGTTATAAGCCCCCGTTTAACGTCTATTCGACACCGGTGGTTTTAAGCCGATAAGAAAATTTAACAGGTAAGACTCATCGTCGATCGACAATACTCAGCTTCGAAACAGCTGTATCGGGGGAAGGCGAGTCGGTTTAGCCGCTAATTAATTCCGGACCTGACTCAAGGATTCCCCTTTCTCTTTCTCTAAAGAAAAAAAGGAACGTCTCGCGTCAGCTCGCTCATTTTTCGTCCTTTGTTTAGAAGAATTTGACCCACCTCAATGTGTCGGCTCGAGAGAAATATGCTCCAGTTAAAAATGTGCAAATGAGGAGCTCGACGAATTTCGTGCGGTGTCGTCGGCACGACGCGACGGATTGCACCGAGGGGGTCCTTCGTTGGCACGGACTCGCATATCTCCTTTGTTCCTTGCAGCGCGGACACAATGGCGCACAATGGTATTTTAAACAGCGCGCTATAGGTGTCTAAACGGCACCGCCGAGACTAATTTTTCACCTCTTTCAACCGAGTCTCGCGCGGCGTTCCACGAGCCGTCGCGGAGCCGACGGAATCGGACCGAAAAGGACCTATGCGTTATTCGTAATGAAAAGGAGGAAGGCTGATTCGAGGGAATTAGTGGTACTGCAATGTCAGCAGGTACCGAGTTTCTTCAAACGGCTCCGACGATGAGTCAAAAGGGATGAACCGAGGTACAGGGTCACGTACGCCCCCCGTGCAAACAGCACGATTCTCTCGTTAAAGACAGGACAAATCCACCTATAATAGGCTTAACTGAAAGAAGAAGGCAGCCCGGGAGCGCTATGGCGGATTATAAAATCTTACATATTTATTGCGATCTATGGGCTCTCACCGGCGGTACAGATCCGCGTCCATGAACGGTAAATCACGTTGGAGTATTGGTTTCTGGATGAACTCCGAGGGTGACAATGGAATTTTAGCAGGATTACCCTTTGACGAGGAGTCCCCTTGTTAGGCGCGCCATAAAACCTAAGACTGAGGGCCATTTATTAACCGGTTATTGCCCTGACCTCCGCTGATTCTATTTGTCAAGCTGAGAAAGTGCGACCCTCTGTATACCGTTGGAGACCCTAACCACCGGCGAAGAAAGGCCCGAAGAGAAGACAGAAACATCGTAGTTATGTGAGGTTATTTGGAAACCCGAAGAACTGCGACCTTACTCCCGGAACTAATAGGCACCATGGGCCTTCCTGTCCTCTAACGACCGTTAAAACAATGAGATTATACTCGAAGAATGGTCGGTCTGTGAAAATTACTTGAAAAACGCAGGACCAAGTCCGAGGGGTTCGACGGGGGTTTTCGGGCGAAATAGTGGAAGTAGTTGCAAGAAGTACCTAGGTACCTGCTGGTTGTAATTTTTCGAGAAGGTACACGGGATTTCGCTTCGCGGGAGAGTTGGGGTACGGTGAAATATTTGAGGGGCACGAGGGTGGTTTTCAAATATTTTGCCATTTCACGCGAGTGCTGGAATTTCTGCATTTCACGTAATTTACAAATGATTTATCTCGCAAGGCAGAGTCTGTCGTTGATCACATTTCGAGAACGAGAGGCTTTCGCGTTATTTTCCAGTAAAAAAAATGTAGTTTTCGGGCATGAGATTTTAGTTAGTTTAGGATCCCAAAAAAAAAGAAAAACAGAAAAATTATTAGTTGGATCTACAAAAAATTACTTACGGGATCGTAAGTAATTATTTATTTAGATTAATTCGATCTCTCTTCATATTAATGAAATAATTCTTCCTTGCAATTATATAGGGTGACTGGTACCGCGACGTATTCCTTTTTGAAGAGGTATTAGTAGAGACAATTTGCAGTCGATTGAACCACAATATGCATAACCCACTTGTTGATAGTTTTCGAGATATTTTAATTTTTGTGTTTTAGGTTTTAGCTACTGTATTTTTGTCATATCAAACTATTTAACATAATTTTTGTTACATAACATGAACTACTATGTGTATACTATGTGTATTATCGGTAGAGGCAAAAAAAATTACAAAAAAAAATTAGTAGTAAAAGGCAGTCTATTTCTAAGGAAACACAAAAATTAAAATATCTCGAAAACTATCAACAAGTGGATTATGCATATTGTGGTTCAATCGACTGCAAATTGTCTCTACTAACACCTGTTCAAAAAAAGGAATACGTCGCGGTACTAGTCACCCTGTATATCATTTCACATGACTGTAAGGAAGAGATATCAAATTAATGTATTAAAACGTTTAATTCATGTAAATAAATAATTACTTGCGACCCCGCAAGTAATTTTCGGTAGATCCGACTCATTCTCTTTCTCTGCGGAAGTATGGTGAAATACAGGGAGAAAAAAGGATTAGTAATTTTTACAGTGAATCTCAGTAACAGGGCTCTTCAAGATGAATAATATTTTATTCTTTTTGTGCACACAGCGTACTTTTTACAGTTCGTCGCAGTATAAATCCGTAAACACCCGACACATATTAACGGGTGACTGACAAATTTTACCGTATAAACTTATGTTTATGTTATTACGAACTGTAAAAAGTACGCCGTGGTTTGTCAAAAACTTCAATGTTTCATCTCGACGAACCCTGTTACTCGGATAACTATAAAAATTCATGGGTTATCTCATAATTTTTCACTAATCCTTTTTCTTGGTGTAGTTCCCGAAAATGAAAACTAAATCTGCAATGCATCGTGAACGCGAATTCGATGACTGCAGAAGAGCGACTCGTAGTCCAATGCGGCTCCGGTACGGCCTCCCATAATGTCGAGTGATTGATGCTTAAGCTGTCTGTCCGCCGATCCGTTGGTTCACGAACATCAACGTTTAACGTTTACGGTCCTTTCTCCTCTGCTCGTGAACGGCCGAGCAGACGAAGGAGTGAGGTAGGCCGTCGCGCGTGTCCATTGTAGCGTTCCGTCTAAAGAAACGCTGAAATATTATTAACCACGGGGTCTTTGCATTTGCATGCCCGAGACGCGCCGAATTATGAACACCGCGTATACCGTCGTGCGCGCGATGCGTTACGAGCGTTTGCAAGTTTTAACAACGTAGCGCCGATGCGCGACACGAACGAAAGATGCGAAACGTGCGAGTCGCGCTCGTGTTGCAGCATCCGCATCGCGAGCAAACGTTCGGTACCCGCGTAAAAAACTTATGGCTAAGGTACGGCGGAAGTCTCGAAAAAGTTGAACCAAAAGAGCATGGCTACGGGTCGTATCCCAGATTTTCAGTCAGACAATTTTATCATATCGGCTGAAAAGTAAATTTTACTCGACTTACCTGTACCTTTTCGATTCAATTCTGTTGCGTGAGTTCTTCGTTATAAAATTATAACGACTTGTTCGATATCAGAATATAGTTCATTAGTAATAACTTGAGAGTTTAACAAAATAATAAATTTAAATAATATCAACTGTCTAGTTGAATACGAACCTAATAGAAAAATTTATTTGAGATGAATAGGAATTCATTCCCATCAAACAAAAATCTATTTGAATTAAACTGATGCTCTACCAGATTCGTACTCAATTGAAGAGGTATGCAAAATATTTATCTATATTTCGAATAGATTTTTATTCGATGTCTCAGAGTGTATGTATTTAAGCCATACTTTTTTTACACGGGTAACTTTCGACCGTATATCACAGAATTTCGAAAATATCGTCCCTTTGCTGGAGATAAAACAAATTACGCTTACACAAAATAAGCAGTGTCTCGAAAAATCGTAAACTTATAAAAACTCGAGGATCGTTTAACGAGGTAAACCGTTTCTTGCGTCACGTTGACCGTGAAACCCGCTCTATGGGATACAGGGGTCCCGGTTGGAACTAATTGTCGGAGGGTCGGTTTGGAGGGGAAGAGATTTTATGTCATGCGAAGTAACGACCAACCGGTTTGCGGTGCCAACCTCTATATCACCGCTAGAATCCATGCAGGCACTCCAAAGTGAGGCTGCGATGTCGTTTGAAAAATGACAAAGTAGTTTTCGATCGGTCGCGGCGTATCGATTCACACGCGTCTAACCGCGTTTACCGCATGGCGTTACGGGAGCCGCACGAGAGAGGATGTTCGATATTTACTCTTACTTCCCGCATTTTTCATTGCGAATTCCCATCCGTGCAAAAGGGAAGTCGAAAAGAATTTTCATCAGTCTCCGGTATTTTCGTATCGATACGTAGTCGAATCTGGAAGAGGAACTTGATTAAAGCAGACTGATCTACGCAGGTATACACAGTTATAATTGTATGTTTGCTCGGACTGCGGAAAGAGAGAAGGAAGAATAGAGCGAGGGCGAGACCTTAGGGCTCGAAGTTGGAAGAAACGGCCAATAAACCGGCACGACTCATAATAAACCAAACAGCTATAAATGTGACAAATTAAAGGTCGCGTCGTTGTGGGCCGTAATATTTACTAAATGTTTATTGGCGGCTAGTTGACTTTTTTTCCCCCGGACTCTGCTACACTCGGTCCGAACGTTTTCTGCGGCTATTGTCAGTCGGTTCGACCTGGGAAAACTGCAGTGAATACTTGTCTTCTTTCCAAAAAAGAACCTCTCTGCCCGGGTAGGTACGACGAGTGCCTTCCAATAAACAATATGGTACCTGTAGTTCTTACTTCGAACAAGAATTTTCCCTTTAATTTCCGCCTTTCAGTCGAGTGGAATTTTCTCCCCCAGTATATAATTGTTCGCACGCTTTCCGTTATAAATTTCAACCCAGACCTTCGTGAGACGAGCGACCGAATTACCCGATTATTTAGAAGCGGTGGTCCTAGTCAAACTATTCGAGGAATGTCTGCAGGATTATCTACATCTGTTCACTATGGTGTGTGTTTAAATTGAAATCATACCGACTATAATTAGGGCTCATTAGATTATCATTAGTGGTTTCGGTGAATTAATTCTCATGAGTAGTTTTTTTTCAAACTAATGAAAATACGCTAAAATAAGTATACCGAGAGAAATAATTGCTGGTGCCACAAAAATGTTTTCTTCTGTGAAAAATATAATATAATTTCAAGATCAAGTCATGGTTTTCTTCGTGCAAAAAAATATTTTATAGGCTTGAGTAATTGTTCTTTTGCGCAGAGAGTATTTCTCGTTCCCACGAGGGTATTCTTGAATAAAGAATATATATTCCTCGAACAAGAATCGGTACGCTTAAAACATTGTAATATAAGATCACATGTTTTCGATTCAAGAAACATTTTTTTGACAATAGCCATTATTTCTCCGAGTGTAGAATAAATAAATAAGAAAAACTAACACGATGCCATTGATCTTTTCACGAATTAATTTCTGTTAGTTTCTGTGTTCTTAGAAATTTGTAAGGTCACATCCTCTTGATTGAAGAAACATTTTTTTGACAATAGCAATTATTTCTCCGAGTGCAGAATAAATAAATAAGCAAAATTAACACGATACCATTGATTTTCCCACGAATTAACTCTCGCGAGTAATAGTCCCATTCGGATACTCGTCACGCGTTTCCCTTTAAAGAAAGAAACCCCGTAATAATTATCGAGAGACGAGCGTGTTTACGGTAGAAAATCTCAAATCTGCGCCCCCACTCCGTGAAAGCTCACGGTCCCCTGCACCGTGTCGGGTGATAATACATTAATCATATCTTGCATCCTCCCCCGCGTGGCAAGCGCGCGATCTGTTATGCCGCACTTGCCTCATAACACGTCGTTATATATACTGGCATAATATCGTATGTCTTATCGTCTCGTTGACAAACGCGCGCGGGAGTGTGTACCGAGCATAAATCAAATAGCAGAATCGAGGAACTCCATGTCTTTTCTCGCGTCAGACATTTTCAGGAGACGAACGAGACGATTTTCCAAAGTTCGAGCGTTGAATTGTAATTGAAATGAAGTTTCTTCGCCGTGTGACGGATCGTACGAGGGTTTGTATCACCTTGTATCGCGCGGATAACGCGTACAAATGTGTTTCGTTAAACTGGAGCACCGGTGCGTTTATATGCGTTTGATTGATTACAGTCGCGATCGAGAAATGGTTTGATTCGGGATCTTGATATTAACAGTCGTGCCACGGTAAACAATGTTAGAACTAATTCTAATATGTAACGTTGTAACAGAGCTATTATTCATTCGACCGTTGTGTATCGACCCTCCGAAGTGTCTCTAATAAAATACCATTAACCGCATCATCAATCATCACCCCACGATCTCGGAGACAAAACAAGCACTCCTCTCCACGGCGTCTGGTCCCCGCCGTGTCGCCCCATCGGTATTCGCCACTCATAAACGCGGATGTGGTCATATTTTTTGTCTCACCGGATCTGCATATTATTCCGGTTAATTTGCAGGATGCTTCCGGAATGTGCATACGAGGTTATCGACGATTTCCGGCTTCGCGTCTGCATTTTCCGTTCTGATAAAAAGTATAGTACACACGCGTGCGTATGTGCGATTTTCTTTGCTGCACTGAGAGAAAAGGTCTAGTTGTATACGAACCTGATAGAAAAATAGGAATTTATTCACATCGAATAAAAGTTTATTTGAATGAAATACTTAAATGTTTTGCATATCTTCTTAATCTTGTATGAACATAATAGAATATTTATCAAATTCAAGTAGAGTTTTGTTTGACGTCAATAAATTCCTATTCATTTGAAAAAAATTGTTCTACTCTATAGGTTCGTATTTAACTAGACCTTTTCCCTGGCTGTGAATATTATTAGCACATTATAGAGAGCCCTGTTTTATAAATTCCCCATGCAAAGTGCCTACATCGAGAAAACGGTTTATTAAAATAGTTAATAAATGTAATTTCAAATAAGGCGAAATAAGTAGGTATTTCATCAGAACAAGAAAATATACTTTAATTACTAAAATGTTTATTTCATTCAAATTTTTCCCTCAAAGGATCTAATTATGTCAAATAAATATTGCAATAATTAACGAATATTTACTTGGTTCAATACAATGTTTTTCCGCCATATACAAACAAACATTTATTAACCACAAATAAACTGTTCTCTCGGTGTATAACAGGGTACCGCGTAAATCCACCGCAGCTACGAGAAAAACCAACGAACGCCGAACGACGTCGACGCACCCCATCGCGATTCGTCTCTTCGGATACCACGAGGGCACGGTATAACGAGAGTACATCTCGTCTCAATCGTCTCACAATTCCTCTCCGTCGCATGACCCACTCGACGAAAAGACCCCTCGCGTTTTCATGCGTGACGGCAAAGGTCAATGCCTTGCGCGCACTCGACACTGCGAAATGTAAGGACGGAATAATGGCGTTTCAAAATAAAAAGAAACGCTCTCGAGTGCCTTGGTCATACTATGTTAACTCCGTACAATCTCGGCTCGCGACGCTATTTTGAAGTGTGCCGCTCGGTAATCATCATCCCGCCCTCCTTCGCTGAGCATCGAGATCCTGTTTTGCGCGATTCAGAGCGAGGCTTGCGGTTGGTGCGCTGTATGGGTGTAGCGCGTAGCGACGCCCGCGCGTCGAGTATTCAGTGCGAGCGGAATTCTCAAAAGGGCCCCGACGCAGGGGTCATTAAAAGGTTTATATCGGTGAAGTCGGGGGGGTCAAGGAATGCGCGAGTTCAACGAGAGACGCCGCGCGAGTGTCCGCGCGTCGAGTGTCTTTCAGCGCTTTGGCGACCAAACGCGTCGTGTGGCTGAAGTGTGGGTGCGTCTATTCTCTACCGCCGCTGAAAATCGCTCGCCCTACGCGCCATACATCCGTCGTATGCGCGAGAGGACAACGAGACGCGTGCATGCGGTACGGAGAGATGATTGCATTTTTTCAGTAGACCTTTGCCGAGCTTTAAGGTATGTACAGACCAGCCAACAAATTGTTGGCAACATGTTGGCAACATGTTGATATTGATGTTGTCCACATGTATCCTGTCAACTGGCAACAAGTTGATGGATATTCGTCAACAGCGGGCGGTATGACATCAAAGAAAGTTGTTGCATGTTACTTGTCTATGTGTTTTCCATTGCAAGTGGATAACATCGCTCTGTCTGGACAAGTGACGTCGAATCAGACTAATGACGTTTCCTTTCGCTGCTTTATTACAGCTAGTAGGTACGCTGATAATATTAACTTCAATATATTGTTTCGACAAACGTGTGCTGTTGGTGCGATTGCAATCCCGTATCTTTCTCGGAAACATTCATTATGTTAATTCTACACGTCGATTCCTATCGCTCAGTATCATCACGATCTAAATACCTTTCCTAGTCTAGCGTCAAACTCGTTATCGGACACTATAGCGAAGCGGTACGGTTTGACGAACAAAAGGTTGCAAATATACTTATAGTCCCACATCCTTTTCGGAAGGCTAATTGCCGGATGGATCGTAATAAGCCACCCCCCGCAGTGGCGATGCGTCCAACAAATATGTTGCCAATAACCGTCAACATGTTTCCAACAGTTGCCAACATTTTGTTGGCCGGTCTGTACTTACCTTTAGGGAGAGCGCCCACCAAAGTGGCGTGGCATAAGACGTGGCAGTGACGTGGCAAAAACCATTGTTTCAACATGCACCTAGCATGCCACTACGAGTTGAAACAATGACTTTTGCCACGTCGCTGCCATGTCGCATGCCACGCCACTTTGGTGGGCGAGCTTTTCGAGCCGACGGGATGACGGTTTCATGTGTACCCATGCGCTGATTTAAAGAAGGAATGAGGATGACTGATTTTATATCATGAATGTGAATTATATATTAGATTTATAGATCAGATGAGATGATGGTTTTATATGAACCCACGTTTACTTATTTCAAGACGGAGTAAAAAGATGATTTTAATTTTATGCGATAAATATCAATTATAGTTTTACGATTTGCTTACGAAAATGAGATACATTTGAGAGGTACCTATTTAAATTAGAGCGATATCTGTAACGCGCGATATCAGATTATGGTTATTATAAGAGTATGTATGTTAATTCCTAACATGAATTTCACACTCCTCGCATAAAGACCTGCTCCTGATTTTGCATTAATTTGTCAATTCGTTTCGTCGACCGCGGAAAAAGGTCCAATAATACGGGATACAGAGGTAACAACGCCGTTAGTTGGCGCGAACAAGAAACTGCATAATATTGAAAATGCCAACCGCGGTGAACGGCTCTTTCTCCCTCCATTCCCGGCTAATACCAAAGCACGAGGCGCCGCCGCGGCTAATACGTGTTTGCTATTTGTTTCATGGAAGTAGGTGCGTATATCGTGGCGGGGAATTGCGCTTGTGTCTCGATAGTTAATTAGTTTCGTTGGCTGACTCCACACCAGTGTATTGCTGTGGTTTCGCAAATTGTAGCCCTTCGAATTCCTTTGAAACGGTACGGAGTCGTCCAAAAGGTACGCCGGAAGCCCTTTATTAATCGCGGCTGAAGAACCTTAAGTAAAAGAATAATCGAGATCGTGCGGCGAAAGGGTAACTCGAATTGCATTGTCAATTATTATTCATAGCTCTGGAGTCGACTTGCATTGAGAGAAGAGTGTATTAGTCACTGTTATACTAGATAATAGATTTGACATTTTACAGAAAGTATTGTGTTCATTGCTTTACCGCATGACATCAATTGACATACCTAGGTACGTTTAGTGAAGTTCACTAGATGTATATTAACCGTTGTCATCCGGTAAAGCAATGAACGCAATACTTTCCCGAAAATGTTAAATCTGTTATCTACCTTATTATCTAGTATATACAACAGTTATTAATAGATACCATATGAGGCTAAACTTGCTCGCCAGGAAAGAAACTCGAATCATTATTATCTCATTATCTATGAGTTTTTGGCTCATAATTGTATAGTACTTCTTTGAAGATCACATTTCAATCTACAATAAAGTCTTATATCGATGTAGGCCAGAAGTTCATAAATAATGAGATAATAGTGATTGAAATTTCTTTCCTGGCGAGTAAGTTTAGCCTCACATGGTATACTCTTCTCTCTGCGTAGAAACAGTTATTTCCATACCTATCCTTTTTCATATCTATTATTTTCTCTTGATTTTCCGGAAACGAAGCTACTATTTCCCGTCCAACCGGGCCTACAGTCAATCTTTTGCAAATCGTGTTGACATCTTCGCTATATTTTCTACGATTCACCGCGACACCCACTCGTCCGAACACTTTCCGTGTATAATTCGTTCGGGATCGCTGCAGTTGGACCCGTCATCAACAAACTTTCCAATAGGTACCTCTCCCCGACCGAATCTCGTCTGAATCGCACTTCGGCGCTTTCTGCTGAAACTTTTTGAAAGGACATCGGGAACTTCTGACTCGAACTAAATAATTAAGAAATCCACTTAGCCCCTCAGACGGCGCACAAAGATCACATTTATCAAACGATCGTCGCGCGTCGCTGTAACGCGACTGTTTTCGCGAGAGAAGCCGGCGAAATAGTGGCCTATATTCTCCCTCACCCCTTTAGCGGCGGCGGCCGTGGAATATCGTGTAGAAAAACAAGCATTTTCCATTTACAAAGAATGGTTAGGATTTTCCATCCTCGCGGGGAGGCGAGAGAGGTCCGATCGAAAACGCGGGGGTTATCGATTTATTCCGCACTACGGTTGCGGTGGCGACAATCGCATTGTTTCACTTTGTCACGCGGCTGGAAGGGTTTTCCAGCGCCGATAATGTAAGGGCACACTTTGCTTTGCCACGAACCCCGCGCTTCTTACAATGCCCCCGCCCGTCCGACAAACAATGATCTAATTTAGACGAGAACCGTATCCCCCTCCCCCCTACTAGCCCTTGAGAAATTTCGTTTGAAATCTTGCCCGCGGTCGCGATACGACTTCCAAATTAAGTTCCATTCAAGTCCGATCTGAACCCTTTTGATATTTCTTTTTTGCCCGACGTTGGAAGGGTTTTAGGTACGGCTTTCGGGTTCAACCCTTATAAATGAAAGCGTCTACGGAGAAGGAGCCGGCGAAGGTAGGTAGAGAGGGGTAGGTACCTAGATTTGCCAAAAAAAAAGAAAAAAAAAAGATAACGCTCGGTCCAAAACGCATTCATTTGAATGCGGAGCAGTGCGAGCTCGTCTTTTTGGGTTTCCTCTATTGCCTGCGATGCGAGATGGCGATAAAAAAATTCACGATATTCGCTGAATGGGGGAGATGAAAATTGATATTATTTTCATCGACAATCCCGTATTGTATCACGGGAAAATCGCAGTTCGACGAGTGTCGCATGGTATAAACCGAGGGCGATAAAAAAACATACCAGTATATAAATCTTCGATGCGAAGAAAATTTTTTACAAGTAGAATTACCTTGAGAGGGAAGGTGTCGATCCATGATTCTCGAAATTTCCGCTTAGGCCGTTTCCAAATGGTCGCTGGAAGGATGGTCGATTGCCCTCCACCGGAATTTACCTAGAAAAGAAATTTTCGAGGAGAAGTTCTACCAAGAAGTGACCATAACAACGGTTCGCTCGGTGCCAATAATTGAACAACCCCGGGGTCCCTTTTCAAGGTTACCTATGGTTTTAACCCGTACCGTGCAGAGCTGCCTGGCCTGTACTCTGTAATAGTACCCATAGAATACCCCTAGTCGTCGGACAATAGGGCGAACCTACATTCGGGGAATCTCGACGTAGTGGAGCGGATCTCGCGTTTGGCACGTTCGCGCTATGCAGACCCTGGTCACGAGGGAATGGACGCTGCAGATAGGCAAGATCAGCCCTAGGTACGCGCGAGTGATAACGCGCGCAAGTAGTAACGGGCCGGCTAGGTACGCCCACTGAATTGCTCGAGACGACAAGCGCGATTTCAAAACGTAAGTCGATTCATAATTTTTAATTTAATTTATAATCCTTATACATATTCAATGATGTACGAAAAAGAAACGGTCCGAAAGAATCATTATTCACCGAATTATAAATGCGTTTCTCTTTACTAGATTGTGACGTCATCGGAAAGGCAGAGAGACGCACTTATGCCCAGCAACGAGTACGAGGGAGATAGTCTCACCAGACCATGACGTAGCTGCATTTCAAAATATCGTTTTCCAGCTCAGATAAGGTGGAGAATGAAAAATGGAAAAATACGGGGTTAATAATTTTGTCGAAATTTTCCGAATCTGAAATAAGAAAAAATTAATCTTAAAACTGAATTATAAAAATGACAGAAATATTTGGAAAATGATCATTCTCCGGTACAACCGTCGATTCAGAGGCTCCCTGAGAGGGAAACGAATTTTTGAGTGTGTCGTTTGGATTCGCTATTATTTCTTGGGTCCTCATCGCGAGGCGTCTGTTGCACCGGAACTGTTAAGTGCATTATGCTATCCAACGATCGCATTCGAAGTGGATATTGTTTCGATTTGTTTCTCGATAACAATGCCGTAATATTAAGTGCACTCTAGCGAAATATATACAGTGTACAGGAACACTTCGAATTTCATTGACTGCGCGAGAGTCACGAAAAACGTTATGGAGGCCGCAGCTTTTCGACGTATCGTTATTGTTGCTTTACCGTCGACTATTGTGTCATTTATTCATTTAGAATTCTACGTGAGCATCTAAAGATCGCGTAACGTACAGCACTCCACATATGTGCCGAGGGGAACGAGAGTTGGTTTTATAATTGTTGCTTGAGACTCTTGAAATACGTAGAAAGATACGATAGGGGTCGTCCATTAATCACGTGAGGTCCGAAGGTTCGGCAAAAATTACGAAAAATCACAAGGGGGGAGGGGGGGGGTTGTAGTGAGAGATATCACGTGTATTTATTTTTTCGTTGAACGCGCGATTTCTGAACAACCTGCAACCTTAATGTCTGGACATTTTTATCACGGTCCTTAATTTTCCATAATTAAATTAGATTATACTTACTTGTAATTAAAGATAATATTCTAAAATTTTGAAGATACTTTTTGTACTAAGAAAATACAATGCTGAAAAGCATCACGTGATTAATTGACAACCCCATACGATACTGAGAGAAAGATACGATATTTAGTATATGTAATTTGTTTCGAAGCATTTCTTGTAACAAATAGGTAACAGGTAATACTGTAAACAGGCATCTACGATGTCGTTCCTAATTAAAACTAATCTTTATGAATTGAAATTCCTTTGCATGAAGTGGCTTACTAAATTACTCTCTAAATGATTCTAAAAGTGAAACAGAAATATCGCTTGCTGTGCGACGATAATAACATCTAGGAAAATGTTTAGTTAAATACGAACCTATAATAGAAAAATTTATTTGAGATGAATAGGAATTTATTCACATTAAATAAAAGTCTATTTCAATGAGATTGATGTGCCACTAGGTTTGTACTCAATTAAAAAGATATGCTAAACATTTATTTCATTCAAACAGACTTTTGCTCGATGCAAATAAATTCCTACTTATCTCTGATAAATTTTTCTATCAGGCTCGCATTCAACTAGACTTTTTTCCTCAGTGTGTTATTCCGAATATCGACATTGTGGTACATTTGTACTAAACGGAGACCTTCAAAGTAAATTTACTGTTACGAAGAGCAAAGCAATTTCGTTCGGTGCGAAATAAATTACCTCGCACCGCGTACAATAGAAAAACCAAGTTCGTAATATCAAATTTCATTCGTACTGTATTCGGAGCTGCCTATCAAAGGCATCAACGTCAGGTCCTCGTCAAACGGTACCCTTTTGCATTCGAACACTCTGAAGTCTCACCCCGGTCGTAGTCCAGAGGTGACCACCCTTTGCTCTCATGGGGCACCCCTACGCATTGCGTTTCACTATAACTACCGTTCTGTTTAGAGGCCAATTGTATTGGCGCGGAGCCCTTCAACTCTTTTCACCCTGAGAAACCCCGCTGGCTCTGTTGGCTGTTTTCTCCATGGGGTGCGCTGCACCGCTTACTACAGTTTTCGTGGACTTCTTCCTTTGAATTTCGAGCTCGTCCTTTATGCCCTGCATCGTTCGAGACTTTTTTTCTGAGACCGATTGGAATTATAAATCCATACTTCTCACCTGGATTAAATATATACCCGCTTCAACCCCCGATGAACGTTATTGGAGAATGCGGCTCTCGATTTCTATTTGGCTCGAAATGAAATTTGAGCGTGTATTTAACCGATTTTTTGTAGCTCGTATAATGTTTTTCGTTCAGCGATAATTTGACAGTGTTGTGCAAAAGCTGCAGTTTTCAATTTCTATCTATTTCGAAATGAAATTTGGACATAGGGAATATTTGAGACACTTCAGTACGACACAAAATATAATTTCGTATCGAAATTTTCATTAATATCGGTACTACGGTATCCTTCGTAATACGTCAAAGCGAGACGTGCCAAAGAAGTCCTACATAACACGTTATAATTCGGGAAATCACGGACACCACAATTACGCGCGTGAGACACTGTTCTTGGTCCGAACAGATCATAACGATTTATTAACAAACATAATGTACAGGATATTTAAATTTCTAAAGCGGAACGGTGGACTTTAATTACGCGCCAGCCTTACGAAATGAGACAACGGGGGAAACAAAATATCCTCTACGTTAAACTACACGTATAATACTGCAAGAAACGTAAACACGAGGATGATCGGGTCGACGAAACGGGTTTCCCTGCGCGAACAAAATATCACTCGCCTATAGATACATGATCAGCAGTTCACATGACATTTTCTTTGATATATACCTAATCGTCTATCACATTCTACTGAAGTAGACCGACGCGAAATGTAAATACAACACGAGGTACGAGCTTAGCCTAAGGAGTGTGGGACGTAGCATTGGGAATATTCCGCATATCGTACAGGCAGGGGCTTTATACAGGAGGCTTTCCGGTGACCGCGATACACGTTCGTCTCGATCGACCTCGTTATCCTTCTTAAACTATCCCTTTACATCTATAACGTAACAAAATCACAGTTAACGGGAGTTTGCTGTTGGACCACCGCTCGAAGACACGTCGTCATCCTTTTTTCTAGATGTTACATTCCTTCCGCTTGCGCTTCATCGTCTATATCGTCTTACACTCTGGCTTCGGTTCTTCTTCGCGGTGGACTTAAGATGTAATAAACATTCGAGAGTAGTTCTCGTTCATTGCGCCTATACTGTTCTTAAATTTTCAAATACACAGATGTATTTATCGAATTTGAGACAACTACCCAGCCGGAAATGTTTCACATGGTTTGTATACAGTACACATATAGATTTGGTCCTATATGGATCATACATCATTTCTGTATAACCACGTATAGATTATATATGAACTACTCGAATTTTTTAAATTTCTGTATAATCCACATACAATCGATATAAGTACTTATGGATTATATAGAAATCACGTGTAATCCATATAGGACCAAATCCATATGCGGACAATGTATGAGCCATGTAAAACATTTTCGCCTGGGTAGGGCCATCTTCGCCGACGCAATTATTGCAAGCGGATGTCGTCGAGGAGCCAGCCGTCGTTGACATTCCCGCGAGGTGGAATTTTCGATAACCAATTTCAAGGCGGACGCGATACCCGAGTAAATCCGACACGGGAAAATGCGGAGCGATCAACGAGCTTTCCAACTCCCGGGCGAAGCGGAATCAACGATCGAGGTATTCGAGCTCGAGCGACTCGCGCTTTCGGTGTCGTAGAAAAGCTGCTGCCGCGCGGAGACGAACGGACGTACCTCGCGCGTCTCGCGGTGACTGTGTGCGCGCGGACGAAACGATAATAAATAACAGTCTTTTTTCGTGCTACTCTATATGTATACGAAGGTGAGAAGAGATCTACGCGACGAGGCTGCGGCGTCTAGTAGATGACGGGGACCGGTCTCCGTAACTGGTGTCCAGTGTCGATGTCCAGCGTCGACGTGGACATCGCCGTCGAGACTTGCCCCAGCGACGTGACGGACGTCGATCCCGGGCTGCTGTTCGGGCTGCTGGTCGCCACGCTGCCCGCTGATCCGGCCGTCGTGAACATGAGCTGCGGCGCCGTCGACGCCATCGACGCCATCGAATGGTGTCCGGGGAAGAGGGGACCGAGGTGCGAGGTCGTCGTGTGGTATGGCTTACCTGCCGTGGTGGTCGTCGGGTAAAAACTCGAATAGAAGCTACTGACCATCGCAGACGCCGCGTTGTTGTTTGCCGCGTCGGCCGAGGTCGTCGAGTTGTGTCCGCCGGCCATGAGCTTGCTGAGGTGGACGGCGTCGAAGGCCGAGCCGAGGTAGGGCGGAAGGGGCGAGTATTCCAGCGGATGGTGAGGCACGGGACCGGCGGGCGAGGCAAAGTAGGGCGGCAGCGGGAAGCTGGGAAATCCGCCGGGGCTGCAGGAGCCACCCTTGCCCGGCATCGACTGCACCGGGGCCTTTGGCTTCCGTCGCGGCCGGTACTTGTAGTCGGGGTGCTCCTTCATGTGCATCGCCCTCAGCCGTTTGGCCTCGTCGATGAAGGGTCGCTTCTCCATGTCGGAGAGGCGCTTCCACTCGGCGCCGAGCCTCTTGGAGATCTCCGAGTTGTGCATCTTCGGGTTGTCCAGTGCGATCTTCTTCCGCTGGATGCGCGACCACACCATGAAGGCGTTCATGGGCCGCTTGATGTGTTGCTCCTGCGGCGTGGTGGGTGGTTGCTGGGGACTCTGCATCTCCTGCGGCGCGTGGTGCATCTGGTGGAGGTCCAGGCCCGAGAGGAAGCCGTAGCCGGCGTGGGGGTGCGAGCTCATCATCTCGAGGAAGTCGCGTAGCGCCGTGCGATCGTCACTTTCCTCTGATCCTTCTCCGCGTTGAATTCGACGTCCGGCAGGTGTGTTGACACGCCTTTGCACGCGCGCCGAGTGTGTTTCGTAGGGGGGGTGACTCGATAAGAACGGTGTGTCACGCGCGTGGCGAAATGTCCTGATAACGCGACGTGAACGGCATCGACGACTGACGCGTCGGTGGTGCCGGGGGCGATGATCCCGATTTCGGGGAGGGGGGGTTTCCTTTCACAAAGTCGACGGCGACGCGGGATTCTCGACACTTTGGAACGACGAGTGAAATTCGAACGTGCTCGAAGCGAGTGCCGGTGCTGACTGAGAACCGAGTACCTCGACATAGCCCGATTTGCCCTGAGGGCTTTCGAGGCGGAACCACGGCCGTCGCGATTGCCACACCCCTGCTCCACCCCTCCCTTCCCCATTGGCGGTACGGAAGGGACACGAACTCCCACCAGATTTCGCAGTTGGCAGGTGTAATTATTATTATCGATTACCTCACGATGAACTAGGAATAGAGTGGTTGGTTCCGTTCGATCGTATGCCGAAGCGATCGGCTAATTAATACCTGCGATTGTAGGTACCTCCGAGACAACTCGAGTACGAAGGGAGCTCTGGGGCTTCTTCTAACTTTAGATGCTCGGTGCTGCATTGAAACCTTAACTTTGACGTTGTGTAACGATTTTTTTTTTGCAAACGTTCCCCTCGTTATACTTTTTCACGATAAATAAGAAGTTGAAGCTCTTTTCTTGTATATTACTTGTAAAGGGTGACTTTTCGTGGTAAAACCCTTTTTTTCCCTTCACACGAAACCAAAAACGATAAATGTAGTAACATTTTAAAGATAAAGATTTCCGCTTTGATGAATTGTTCATTTACAATTGCACGTTGTATTATTTGTTAAAAAATCAAAGGTAAAAATTGACTTTTGGCAAAGATAACGCGTAATCCACAATCATTCCATATTCTTTGCATCCGCGTTCCCCATTTTCTATCGTTTGCGGATTTTCCACACGGGTCCATTAGTTTATACGTTGATTAAGTTTAATGCAAGTTTCTTTTAAGGGCAGAGTGCGTGACTACAAAAATTAACACACTTCCTTGTTAAATCGCCATTAAATATTTGTTGAGCTTCATATATATGGAATTATATTAAATACCATACCTATTAATTTCATAAAAGGGACGTTTATTTCTACAATCCTGTATTGGATAAAATTGTAAAATATACCTATATTACATTTCGATTAAAATTGTGTGGAAGAAAATTTGAAATTCAACGTTGATAATTATTTAAACGCGAGAAATTATTTTCCCCATTTGTTATCTCGCCTGTGGAATTTTCGCACGGGCCCACACAAGTTGGGTTAATATTTTCGAAATTCGATAAGAACTAGGTACCTATGATTTTTTTTATGATAAAAAAAATGAAGTAAAATGAACGATTTTATCCTAATCCAAGCCAGAAAACTATACCTAGGTACGTACTCGGAAATAGAAAATTTCCGACGAGCGAACCTGCAGTCGCACCTACGATACTGTCACCGTGACACCTGGGAGTTCATCGGGTTGCCATAAGTCACGCGCAACGATGAACTTTTAATTTGAATGAATTCGATTCGACCAGCTCGATGAATCGAAATAATACTTTCCACACTTTATACAATGTCCAACTGACAATTCAGCGCAAGCAAATCCGATTGCAACGCGTTAATGCCACTGATAAGAATAATACGACGCTAACTGGAAATACGCGGGTGAAAGGTTCTTCTAATATCCGATCCAGCCTTTCCCGGAAACAGATTTGGTAGCCGGTGCATTTCGGTAAGCAAACGACCCGGCTCTACGGTCTTATTTAGCGACGAGGATTTCTCGCAGCTCCTCTTTGAAACAAAGGACGTTGAAATCCCTTCGTTCCTTTCCTATGGGAAATCCGAGCAACAATAGAAAAATCTCGGCGGCGGCCACTTGGATCCCGAATGAAAGGCAACCCCGCGGCAAAGCAGCAGCGTGCCCCTTTTTCCCAATCTCAACGACCGGCTCCCGCAGGACCCGCGGTAATGTCACCGAATAAAGCTCCCTGTATCCGCGACTGTATTAATCGTTTGCCCTTTATACCCTCGTTGTATGCGCGTACATCGGCCCGCTAAGTGATTGACTTCGTGGATTCTAGATTCCGGTGCGAGAAGGGAAACCGATATACGATACGAAATTGCCGCGCCGTTTAGCGGATCGTCCATTCGACCTCGCGATTATTAAAACGCGGATAGGCCAAAATCGCAGCGCCCCGTACGGTGATTAAATTTTCGTACGGTTCGCCAAGTCCGATGCGTGCAGCGTCGCTTCATCGAAATTCACGAACCGTTTCGTATTTCAAAACAAAACAGCAAATTAGTAATGAAAAAAATCTCGAAGTCAATTAAAACTCCGTTACAAAGGATTCGGCGAGACAAAATACCAATTATCTCGTGACCCCACCCCCTCCGCCGTTCCTCCCTCGTTCGATAGAACGCCGGCGCTTACAAGAACTCAATTCCATTAGGCATTGAAGTGAGTAAAACGAGGTAGCTCGGTGTGGATGGGCATCGTCTATATACTCACTCACATCTCGCTTATCTACCTAATAAAGGTCCCCAGCCCCCCCTGGCCTCTACATTGGCAATAAAGCATGTGCGAGTGAGGTGTCTGCGAGACAATCCCCCGGGATGACAATGCTTATCCCACGTATGAATGCCGCGATGGTTCCTAGGTAATTTAAGTATGCCCCCGTATACTCCGTATGAATGCCGCTATTTTTGAACCCGTTGTTCTCGTAATAATTCCAATTCGAGCGTCCCGTTGAATCTTTCGCGGCGCTGAAATACATTCCCCGAAATGAATTGAAGGCGAGTTGAAATTTGAATACCCCATCGGGGTAAAAGAGAAATTCTCATCGTATCCATGCGATAAGAGGTCGAGTAAATTATATGTAATTGTATATAATTCGAAGATTTCGAGTGAAGGTATCAAAAGAAGAGCGGAACTAGAATTTAATTACATACCTATACACAGAGAAAAAGGATTAGTTGGATCTACTGAGAATTACTTGCGGGATCGCGAGTAATTATTCATTTACATCAATGAAATTGTTCAATACGTCAATTTGTGAAATAGTACCTATATGATTGCAAGGAAGGAATATCAAATTAATATGAAAAAAATCAAATTGATCTAAATAAATAATTACTTACGACCCTGCAAAGTAATTTTTAGTAGATCCATCTACCTAGGAGTAAATTTTTTTCTCTATGTATCTATCGAAGGATATTCACGAATTTCTCCACGAGAAAACTATTTTTTTTTGCATGAAATCATTGATATTTCGACGTTTCTTTATGATTTCCTTGATAAGTCTACGATTTTTAATACCGGCGTGAAAATATGCGTAGGTAAATGGAAAATGCTGATGTTGAATCAACAAAGCTAATGTTATAAATCCATTCTTATGGATGCAACAAATTCTGTGTACAATTAATGATTCGATGTGTAAACTGTATCTGACTCTGTTGTTAATTTTACATTTTTCTGCTGTAGATTTAACATAGCTCTATACCTGTCACATGTACAATTTGCAGCAATTGATATACTGCTTATATCATATTTTTGTTTTGTTTAAAATATAGAGTACCTACCTAGTCTGGTCATCGATTCCAGAGATTTCGATTTTTTCGAAAATTTGGAAAAATGTGAAGACATTTTGCGAAAAATGGAAATCTCTGGAATCTCGATCGCTAAACCACCCTAATTGGTGTATTTTTTCGCGTTGATTACAAAAAGCACGGTTACTGAGTCGACGTCTCACCGAAGATATCATCGCGAGTTTATGCAACACACGAAAGATCGAACGACATGATCCTCAACGCGTCCAACCTCCTGCAGTCTCAACTGTATCAACCGCCGATTAGACACGCGGCCAACGCGACAGACACATCCACCCGCAGGATCAAGAGTACGTACGTCGACAATCGGACGACGCGGAAATCTCGGCGAGCCCGGGCCGTTTCTCAATTAGGAATCGGGTTTCCGCGGGCGGTGTAAGCGTGTAATTCGATGCACGGGATCATCCGTTTCGCTTGGCGTTAATCCTGCAAATTAAGTCGCGTCACGGCGGACGGGGCGGTGATTGCGAGCGCAATCGCACCGTACTTCGGGTGATTATAGGCAATCGTAAATGCCGAGTGAGACACGGGTTATGTGTGTGTGTGTGTGGTGGTGCACGTTACCCCGACGTGTACGCTCGAACGCGTTGCGTAATTAGCGACTGCTTCTCCGGTTTTGTGGGTGGGGTGACACAACCCAGGAGCGGAGCCCCCGGAGCTAAAACCTGCCGCGTGCGCGTGCATCGCGCGTGTATATATACGCAGGAGCATATATACCTACGCGGAGACTCCCGTAGGACGTAGACGTAATTAATACAGAACCCAGTCACGGGCATCGCGGTGCCGTGCTATGAGCCGCAATGACTAATTGAGATTGGAAAAGGGTTAAGGGAAAGGGGTCGCACGAGTGCTTCGTTGCCGCGTTTTTCTCCGCCGCCGTTTATCCCGCGGCGCAGTCCGAGAGAGTCCTTTTCTAACCTACATTGGTTTTGCGGCGAGGGTTTCGCGTCTCTCTTCTCTGTTCGAATTTTCTCGTTTCGAGATCCGTATCGATAGGTATGAAACGCGACGAAGTGGACGAGAGACGGGAAATTGGTTTTTTAGGGCCACTTCGCGAGAGCGTCACAACGCGAGTATTTCAACCGTACGATGGAAAGAGGTTCGACTCGTTTAGCTTTCGGTCGTAAATCATCATTTATTTTCGATGAATCAATTCTATCATCCGTCCTCCACGTCGCAGCTATTATCCGAATTTCGAGACGATCTCATTCACGGCTAATCGAAGCTTTGGTAACCGTTTCCGTCGTACCTGTACGCGTCGAATGGCACGGGGAATAAGAAAGGTCGATGTATAAAAACGGAGCTTTTTAATAGGCGTCGAATACTTTTAATGTGAAAGGAACTTTGAAAGGCCGTTTGGTAGATACGGATCCTCCGAGGACCGCATATTGACAATGTCACACATTCGTTTTTAAGCATAAAACCGTGGCCTTTATGTCATTTGATAAAGACGAATAAATGATGGACAGTTTAACGATGATTGTCTCCGGAACGACGCCCCGCCAGTTATCGAAATATCGATCAGCGACTGTACCGCGCGCCTTCGATTGCAGTTCCAACAATTACACCTGATTTTTTACAAAATTGTATTGAGTTACTGTGTGCAATAACACAAAAATTTCTTTATGCAGATTATCCTCAGATAAACTGAAAAAGACGATAACGAAAAATTATTGCCAATATTTTACTCTGTCTCTCTTCTTCCCTTTCTTTCTTAAAGAAACACGTGGTAAATAGACTGCGCAGACACTGTCTGTTTCCTATATTTGAGCGGGTTTTTTGACATTAAGAGACCAATTGTCTTTCTATATCAAGCGGGTAATTTAACACAGGTGTAACAAGCATTTTTCAAGGGATCTAAGAAAATTCGTATCTTTTTTAAGCGGGCGTATCTTAAACGAGTTTTATTGCACACGAATAAATGATATATTTACACCTTCCTAAAGATTATCTTCAGAACGACGCTCCGCTGGTTACCGAAATATCGATCAGCGATTCTACCGCGCTTTTCATTACAATTCCAACAATTACACCCGATTTTTCTTTCCCGCGAGAAAGTTGAGCATCGCTCGAAAACTGTATGGATTCGAGAAAATGTCAGACGCGACAGCGTCGACTCTCGCGAGCGTCATCCATCTCCCGAAAAGATTCCAACACCCGTCTTAACCCTTATTTTTCGCGACCGCGCACCTCCACGTCCCTCCCCCTGCATGCCGGTCGCTTCGGTTAAAACGCGTGATCAATTTCAGCTGCCGACAATGGTTTGACAATCAACAGCCACCGAAAATAATTAAATTAATGACGTTAGCGCGCGGAAAGACCGAGATACAACACGATTCAACACTCGGTGGTACCCTTTCTCTAAATACAAATCCCTGTATAGTACGCGCTTCCCCTACGGTACACTATATCCACTGTCTCACTCTCATCGGGACAAAACATAATGCCATTCTGGTGCGGTGCCAACACAACGCGACGCGCGCGAGGCCTACTGGAAAGTAATTATCTTAATGTCGGAGGAGGCTTCTTGAATAAACGAGTGGCAAACGCTGTGGGAATAGAGAGACAGACGCCGGGGATGAGAGAGTGTCGCGGAGATGCGTCTGCGCCAGAATTCGCACTCCGTTTCCACTGGCAAAACAATCGACTGTACGCACCGGAGCAAATCGAGCTCGCTCAGCGCTAGATCGCGCGAAAGGCGTATCATCAATTCCTTCGCTCGGAGGAACTGGAATTTTATCGTAAACTTCCAACGATTTTCCTCACGAATAAATGTAGTTTTGATCACCTCTCCGCCTCGTCGTTTCCTTAATTCGCGCGTGGATTGCACGATGAAACGATACCGCGCGATCTTCGTATCGCAAATGTCCATCCGCACGTCGAACTGGTTTTACGATATCTCGGGCTGCAACGCCACCCACCCACGCACGGTATACACGGGGGCGAGAACAAAATGGCGTATAATAGAAATCTCACGCCCAGTACAATGCGCGGGGGTGGCACCAAACAATGCTCCGACCATCCACTCTCCGATTCATTCGTTCGGTTCTCCCGTTTTGCCTCTGGATTCTCCTTATTTTCGCTCGTCTCAAAGACTGCTGGAAAATATTTTCTTCGCCGCACAACTTTCGACATATTTTCGATCCTTTCGTAATGTTTATTTGATTTGTCTATCCATACATATAAAAGAACATGTCTTGATCGATTGACTGATTCGTCAACGCTGAGTCGAAACCGCTGAAGCTAATTATATGAAATTTGAATGGTAGGTTTCTTTTGTGACGTAAGTAGGTACCCACACTAAGAAAGGATTTTACGAAATTCTTCCCCTCTGAGGTGGAAAAATAGGGGATTTAAGTCTGTATTAAATCCGTCATTTTTGAAGTCAGATCCATGAAAATTGGTATTTAGCCTTTCGGTTGGAGATTAAGAAAGACTCGTTTCAGGATTTATCCTAAAAGTTATCCCCGAATGGGGGGTAAGTAAGATTGGGGATGAAATTATTTCGAGATCGACACGGACGAAGTCGTGGGCGGAAAGCTAGTCACGTGTACAGAACTTTTAAAGGGCCGAATCCGACTTCGAGGAGATTTTTCCTTTTCATAAATCGACTTCAAGTGGAACGCTTTAACCGTGAAGTAACTTTGACGAATTTAGTACGAAAGCTTCGCTGTCACTTCCTCCCCATTTTCTAAAGTTTAACGTCTTTCCTTGCGCGTGTCGAGATTCGACATTTTCAGCGAAGTCGAGAGAACGGTTAACCGATAAAATTACTGTGATACGCTCCGCTGAATGCGTATTGTTGGTGACTGTACGTTAACAATGTCTGTACATGGCTGACTATAGAGAGTGAGCACCTAACTTGACACACACGGGGACATTGTCCAGAGCGGCATTGTGCCTCGGAACTATGGCCACATTGTTACGCACGCATCCCTATTGTTGACCGCAGCTCTCTGTTTAGACAGATACTGGTACAGACAACGTGTTACATTTAGAATTACCTTCGGAGTACCTGTGGCTAGCAACTAACAGCGATGCGTGGATGTTTCTGAATTACGCGACGCGCTACGGTGGGAAGGAATTCCGCGTAAAATTTCGAATTGTCGTTCTATGTTGCAAATTCTCTAAGAAATCGAATTTTTCCGAAAGGAAATATGTCTAATTTTCTTTCTCTGTCAAGCGCGGGCATCGAAGAAGTATTTCTTATCAATCGTCTGATTTTCTAATGTCAGATATTCCCCCTACAATTTCTGGCGGGAGTAATAAAAAATAACGATACCCGGATAGACAAATGTACGTAGATTGCACAGCAACTCTAGGTAGTATTAGTTCATCAGATGCAGCAAGGTTATGTGCTCAACGAGACATCGTAAAGCAAGCATATTTGTGCCATTAAATGATTTCAAACTAGTATAAATGAAATGCTAAACATTTATTCAATACCTATATCGTAAATTTTTTTGTAAATGTATTGCTACGATAAATACAGTGATTAATTTGAATCACATTATGATGTAACTCAAACACTTTTTTGAAGAACATTTATTTATCTAAACTCATGCGGTAAAATAAACGTTGACTTTAAAAGATTCAATTATCGCAGTTTGCATGAACGTCGTGACGATCATACGAGTCTATCCAGGTAGCGAAAAAACATCACAATTTTACGTCACCTAAGTCATATCGAAGTTCCAGTCGGGAGAAATTTTCCAAGGGAGAATACTTCGTTCGCTGTTCGTGGATTGTCTCCGCCACCCATCGTCGTTCCCCACATTTGCCCCGGGTATCACTGCGTCGCTACCGTAATACACTCATAGATACCCGTCGGTTGTTACGGCGAAGAAACAGTCAACGGAACTCGCGGTGGATATTTTTTTCATTTGTGGAAAAGGCCTGGGTGAAGCGCGCGTTGGATGCATTTCGAAGGTATTACAGTCGACTCGGCAAGTCACAATACGCATTGTGAGACTATTTCTCAGCCCGGGCTTTCATCAGAACTGGTTTCGCGGAATGAAAATAAAAATCAACCGACCACTCACTCCACTTGGCTCTCCGTGCGTCGTATATGTATTTGAATGCGGCGCACAAGATTATTGGATTATAGCTGCTACCGCCGCCACTACAGCTGCCATGCAACGGTAGCTCCCTCCCGCGCACACTTTTATCGAGCGATGTACCGCAATAAAACCAATGAAATATCCACCTGCCATATTTGCCTGGCATATAGCTGCCTTTTTTTTCGTTTACGCGGTGTACGTTATATTCCTAGCATTTTTTTTTCGATGGATGGCCCTCCGTGCTTCCGACGCACGCGCGTTGGTCAAACGTCCGAAAAACCTCCGGGTGCAACGCGTCGCCACGAATACACGGAGAGAATTTTATAATAATCATTTTTATAAAGTGAATGATAAACTTGTTTTTTTTTTGCAAAGACGAGAGTTGATGCTACAAATTTACTTCTCTTTATGTTAAATATGTCGATGCATTCTTTGCTGGTGAAGGGATCGTTATATCATATCTAGGATGCTCGGGAAAACGAGTACAAGTCAAAAAATGGTATTGCTCAGAAAACACCTTTATTTGTTTATATTGAAACACATACTGTTGAAAAAATGTATAAAATGAAAATAACACTTCTCATAAGAACCGTTAAATGCATGTAGCACACAAATATCTCTAGGAAAGTAGAAGAAAATTGTAGAATCTCATATTGACCATTTTTTGATTTATATTCTTTTTCCCGGGCATCCCAGATATTATATAGGGTAAGAGTACTGGTTGCGTCCACATTAAGGATTTTTTTGGATTCCAAGTTTTATATTGTTAATGGTTCTTGTTTAATTTGTGCCAGATGTAATTTAGAATGTTGTTATTGATCTAAAGATTAATTTACTTACACAAAAAATGTAAAAAACAATACTTAAAACCACTTTTAAACAATAAAGGCTAGCAAACACATTTTCGCCACTTCCGGCCACAGAAGTACCTACCAGTAGCGGTCATTAATTGTACCAATTGAGGCCATGAGTAGTTCTAAGGAGGAAAACAATAAGTTTACCCAAAAATATCAAAAAATTTATTTAAAAAATTTATGACAAATTAAATTATGACAATTATGTAAAAACGTTTTTATTCAATAAACTCGAGCATTTTAGGAACTGAAAATACACCCCTAGAATTAATTTTCTGGGGAACACTAATAATTTGAACAATTTCGTCATTTTTATAGCATATTTCATCTACTTTTTTTCGGGCCATTTCCAGTGGTTCAGTGTTCTTATCATTGTACTTATAAAATATCTATCGTCACTAATTTTTGTAATTATGCCAGGGTAAAAGTTGTCTTCGTAACGAACAATAACATGTGTATTTTCTTCCAAGTTTTTCTGATCTTCAAACGTCAGTTGAACTATACTTTTTTCTTGTTCTTCTTGTATCTCTGGTTTTTTGTTTATTAGTTTTTCTTGAACATTGCTTATAATAATTGATGATGGTGAGCTATGGTTTGTGTCTGATTCTTTGTAGATTTTGTCTTGTTCTTCATTCTTTTTTATTTCTTTGGATTCTGTATGGTGTTTTTTTCTATTTGTTTTGCGGTTGTTCTATTCGCTTTTCTTTTTTTCAGCTCTTTTTTCTTATTTGCTTCTTTCTTTTTAAGTGTATCAAGTTTAACACGTTGTTTTTTTTCTTCAATTTCAATCCAATTCGCGTTGGTCAAAGCGCTTGATGTCTAGGTCTTTTTTTGGCTACTTGGTTCATATTTGGTTCAGGTTTCACGAGTATATTGTTTAAAACATTAATTTTCTGTGTTTTGAAATCCATATTTTTTCTTTATTCCTCTCCTCATTAATATTGTATTCACAGCTCATGATCTGTTCATCAGTCTTATTTGTAGACATTTTAGATTCTGTACTATCACAATTGCTTTCATTTGTAGCTTTAATCACAATATTGTTAGAGTATTTCAAAACTGGCATCCCATTCTTAACGGCTTCCAATGCATCTTTGAGCTGTTTGGCGGTGTAGTTAAACAATGTTGGGTTAAAGCGGGTTTTCTTAGTCTTCGCCATTAGGTACTGAAAGAAAACGTTCTTCTTAAATTAAAAAAATAGGCATTTTTTACCTTAACCCAACTTAAACAATTTGTGGCCGAATTACATACAGGTTTCGGCCACTATGGCCGGAACTCGAAAACCGTACTCCTATGTATTGAGGCCACTAGGATGGCCGTAACCGGATATTTTGTATTATATATATTTCTGTGTTTCGGTTCCGGCCACCCTAATTAAATAAAATATAATTAATTTTATACAAGCAGTTTAAACAAAAATATAAATCTTAGGGTATCTATAACCTGTAACTACATTTTTGCTACTCTATTTTAATAACCCAAAAAGTTATTAATATATGTACTTACCCTCCTTTCTTAGCGAAAACTTTAAGAAATATTACGAAACAACATACACAGCTGATTTCACACGGAGAGAAAAATCCATGAATCTTTATTCAGAAATTCTGGTAAAAATTGCCGTGCCATTTTATATTTTGGGTCGACATTGCAAGCACAACAAAAGTTAATAATTATAATAAGAAATAGGTATTACTAATTTGCCGTATAAAATATTAAGTGTCACTGTAAATATTACCTCACTGGAGCACAATAAAAATCGCCGTGCCGCAAAAGAAAAATTGCCGTGCCGTGCAAAAGAAAAATTGCCGTGCCGCAAAAGAAAAATAAAGGGGGGTTCTCACCCAGTTCACGACCCCGTAAGAACCCCGCTCAAGGGCCGGTTTTACAAATACAGTATAAACGCGGTATAGCGCTATACTGAGAATATAACCATAATGCTTCGTGCTGGGGGGGGGGGGGGGTTATATATATATATTCTCAGTATAGCGCTATACCACGTTTATACTGTGTTTGTAAAACCGGCCCTATCTTATTTTGTTATTTGGACTAGACTTATATCATTATCATTTTCAGAAGTGATTAATCTACTCATCACATTTTAGCCAATTTTGAACTTATACCATTTTTCCCCCAACATCAACCAATTGTTCCGGCGCGTGGAAACGAGGATTGCTGGATGCAGTGACAGGAATCGGGCGGTGGTGACGGAAGGCTAGGGCGTGCTGCAGATTCCGTGTGAACTTTATTTTGGCCTGCAGGAGTAGTACAGCTCAAGGCGAAGTGTCCGCGGTGGTTGCTCGATTACAAGTGAAGACGGGACGCTCCGGTCGGTAGCTTTATTCCGCACGTCGCGTACCTAAGTCCAAAATTAGCCTGATTGTGAGACGGGAGGTAAGGGGTAAGGGGTTTTTCCCGTTAAGGGCCCCATACACGTTCAGTCGGCCGGCCGTGGACTGTCAGTCGACCGTCAGTCCTGGCCGGCCGCGGGTTATCGATAGGGTAAACCCCCAGTGATTGGCCTTTTAAATAGATGAAATTATACAGTAATTGGCTTATCGTTTCCTCTTTCTATCGAATGCATTTGTTATGAGAGGGGGCCAATCACTATCGCATGGCCAATGACTGTATCGTTTACCCTACTCAAACTACACCTACAATTTTGTGCAATTATTTCGCCACAAGCTCTGGGAAAAATTATCCCAGAGACTTGCAAATATATATATTTGACCTTGAAGGACGAATATTTAAAGGTAAAGTGTAAAAATATATAGAAATATATTTAAGTATTTTATATATTCCAAAATTAATGAACATTAAACTGATACCTAGGATCTATTAATAAAAGAAATATTTAAAATTTCTTAATAAAATAAGAATTCTATGAATGAAATCAACATTTAAAATCTATTAATGAAATGAATATCTATAATTATATAAAGAAAATAGTAATTGTAGAATATCTTATGAACAAAAGTAACATTTATAATGTATTACTACAATTAAAGCCCTATACATTTTAATGTTGCATTGCTTGTGAATTGGAACGAGTATAAAACTGAGAATTGGGCTCTATTTGTGGTGGAGTGTGTGGTTGAGAGTCTGACCGACAAGGAAACCTCCGAGGTGCACCTCTCCGATTTCATTCATTCTGATATGTTGTTTTACATCAAAATATAAGAGATACGTATTTTTTTTATGTGCGGAAAAACATTTCCAGGTGGTGAAATTAACCCTCAAAGTTGACAACTCCTAGGATCTTTTGAAATGAAACCAAGTGGATAGTAATCTACATAAGAAATGATGAAAAATCCAATTTACTACATTTCGTTACGGTAATTAATTAAAAAATTATGAGGGTTAGAGATTCACCAAATTACTGTAACATTTCAACCATTATAATTTTTTAATTAATTACCTTAACGAAATGTAGTATATTAGATTTTTCATCATTTCTTATGTAGATTATTATCCACTTGGTTTCATTTCAAAAGATCAATTGCAAGTATTGCAGGTATAGGTAATGCGGGAGACGGATTATTTCGACCCGTCCGGTAATTAACCTTTCCGGAAAAGGGCGTGGTTGCAAGGTCATAAAATTTCAGACTGGAGTAAAATTTTTCAGAGTACGGCAGGGTACGTATAGGTAGCCACATTCCTTGGGGTTGTACCTTATACCTGGAGTATACCGCTCTGTCGGTGAGTAATTCACGGGCAGCACGGTAAAAGTTTAGTGCCAGCAGGATAAAGTTTCTCAATCTCTACACTATTTTATTCTAATCAACCGTTCATTTTTCTTTTTCAGTACAATAAAACAATTGAGTCCTTCAAATTTTACTGTGCTGCGTTACAAATTATTACGAGTTCACTATTAAGAAATCCGTTAGGTTCTGACAAAAATGAAGTGTCATATATTAATTTTTCCTGGATACTACAAGAAAATTTCCTAAAAGAGGGTTGTGAACCTAATTTACTGTGCGAAGCACTGCAATTTTTAAGGATTTTTTTCTCCGTACACGTACCCGCCATTAAAATGTCACTGGCGCTATATACCGATACTTTTTATAAGTAAGAGCAGAAATATTTTGATTTCACGCGGTAAATTTAAATTCCGCCATGGAATAAAATATCACTATTTAATAAATCAAATACAAATGTCAAGTGGTCGGAACTGATGTGATGGCCGCTAATGGTACTCCTACATTAGTACCTAAATGATTTTGTATTTTTCAAAAATCGAAATGTAGCAGGTACACACTTTTATCTGGTGTGCAATTGGGCTTAATTTTTATAACTATCGTTATTATACACAGAATACTGAATCTTATTTTAGATATGTAGGAATGTTCCTTATATTTTGTAAAAAAAAAGTCTCATTTACAATGCCATATACGACTAGTTGTTATATTTTTTTTTAGTAAACATTATCAAAAAAATTGTCTCCATGTATTATTTCGCGATCTTCATCGACGCGGCACCGTATTCCATTTCGTAACCGCGCGATTCTTGTTGGCTTATCAAAAAGTCCACCCAAGAATGCGATGTAATACGCCCCGATCTCTCACCGCGAACTCTCCCGCGACTCGACAAAACCCACAGACTTCGTGACCACCCACACCTTTGAAACGTAACGCGTGTCGTAACCCAAACTGCAGGGCGCTCGGAGAGAGATCGTCGAGTAGGCACACCGGTACGCCTTCCTTCGATCGACCGATACAACGAGCGAGGCAATACGTCGGGCAAATACGCCATGGAAATAAATTATGTTTGCGCGGAGGATCGAAATTGAATCGCGCGTCTCCCGTACTTTCGGCGACATCGAATCCGGTGGACCGATTCGAAAATTCGTCCGCGGCGACGCGCACCGAAATATTTTGCGTGAACGCCGAAAGTAGAGAGAGGTGGTGTCCCGCGGGGGCCAAGCCTAACCAATATTTTCGCACGGAGTAACCCAACACTGTTACCGCGACAATAGCGCCCCGAGTGCTAGGTACGTCCTGTAAACAATGTCGCCGACAATGAGCCTGCAAACATGGCAATTCACACCATTCTTCCGTGCGGCGACAATAACGACCGTGATTTTGACAGTTGTAATGACGGGGTTGCACCGCGCCCCGAATGGGTGTTTACTTAACAATCGGGAGTAATTGTACATCGCGGGCCTAACGCGGGGTGGGCGGTGCTCGCGTCGCTGTTTCGGCACAATGACGCGTTCCTATGTGTGATTTTCTTTGTGACGCGGTAATTCCTTTTCCGCCGATCGAATTTAAGGTGCTTTACGGGTGTCGGGGGATATGGTGGTGACGGCGATCGAATTTCAATTGGTGCTCGAGAGATTTACGCGAGTGCGTTATACGGATCGCTTAAGAACGTCGTTAACCCCTGAACGGTGGACGATGGGGATGTGGGAAGGGGTGGCAAATGAGACATGTTTGCGGAGTGCTCAAGCGTTGAGAGATAGAGGGATTAGAAAAAAGAATTTCGACTAGCACAGGATTGCAATTGCAATAAGCACGACGCGCAACTATACACATCCACGATCTAGTAATTCCTATTTAATTCCAGTGCACTGAGACAAAAAAATAATTTGATTCAATTAAATTTTGACGTTACGGGAGGTTAAAATATACAAAATGAACCTTCGCATACGTCCATGTATTAATGGTTACATGATGAAAGGGGAAATAACTTTACAACGGCTCTACAAAAGAAAAACGAATGGCGGACTGTAAACGTATTTATCTACTTGTCCCTTCGATCATGCAAGCACTGATATTATACATGGATGTATGCTAAGGTTCACGCGATATCGGCAAATCAATAAAATTATCTCAACAAATATGTGATTGAAGTAACTAAAACTTAATCGAAGTAACGAAATACTTAGCCGCTTCTGCTAAATATTTTTTCGAAAAAAATAACTATATATTATATTTAGTTGGCTGCTTGTAATCTCAAAATTTAGTTAAATCAAACGATTTTTGTTTCTCAATATTATATTTCGGGACATCCGGCATTTACGTGAAATTTCGCGAAGGTGAGATAATCGTTCGGTAAACTAGAAGAACATATAATGGTTCCAATCGTTATCAGAGTAGACACAAGGCATTGAAATTAGAAACATCTTGCATAGACGTAACTCGCATCTCTTCTTCTCGCATTCAACGAATATCATTATCAGATACGAACAGCGAAACAATGAATCCGCCTCGTGATACGTTACGTCGTTATTCGAAACGTGACCACTCGCGATTTACGCCCGAATGTTGTTTGTATTCGCACGACAAATACACAGTGTACCAATGCGGGGATCTGTTGTGCGCGAGAAGACGATTCTACATAGGTGCGCAGATCCGATTGTTATTCGTGGAAAATTGTTCGCCGGGGAAAGAGAAAATGCAATTCCAGGCTAACGCGGTTCTTCAGTCCTGCGCTTTATAAAAGCACGTTCGCTTTGTCGAATGTTGACTGAAACGCGTCTGAGCATTCGTTGTCGGCTCTCGTTAACTCGCCAGGAGTTTAACAGTTACGACTGTAAGACCGCACCTACTCTAAAGCGATTGTGTAACTTCGTTTGCGCTCTACGTACACGCGTATCTGTAGACGAACGCCAATGAGATTATACAAATGACGCTGCGTCACGAGATCCACGAGACTCGGTCGATCAAGTTTAGTGTAATGATATACGCATAAGGGAATGGGGTACGGTACGTGACGTAGAAGGGTCGAGGAAACAGAGCCGCGCGTAGGAACGCGTTTGTACGTTAGTACACCTACGTAACTACGTCCCGGCGAACTTGGGAGTAAATGAAGTTGCCTGCATTCAGGAGCAACGGTACGTCCTGAACCACCCCCACTATTTTACCCGACTACCAGTATGCACTGCGGCATAGTTGCCCCAGTGAGTAAGCAACTTGGCTTTGTTGCACTGAGAGAAAAAAATATATATTCGATTAAATATGCGTTTACGGGTGCGAGAATGTAGAATTCGGTTTGTAAGCAATTTTTTAAATCGCAGATTCGAAAAATGTGGGCAAAATTATTTACCTCGTGTTTTTTCATTTTTCATTTTCGGTCTCATCTGATCTGGAAAACGACATTTAAAAATGCTACGTTATCGTGCTATGAGTCTATCTCTTTCGCACTTGCAACTTAGCACAAGTGCGTCTCTCTGGCGTTTCGATGAAGTTACGATGTTGTAAAGAGAAACGCATTTATAACTCAGCGAATGATTATTTTTTCGGATATTTTCTTTTTCGCGTGGATATTAAATATGTATGCAGATTACAAATTGAAATTTGAAATATGAATATTATTTTTATTTAAGGACCGAATTGGTTACTCCGACTGATAAATTTGATTGTAACGATTGGCGGTTATTTGAAGGAAACAGGCTGTAGGTAGTCCATTCGAGTTAATTATTAGTCTAAGTAACGAAATTTGTATTCTCCACCCGCGTATCCGTCGATTTAGTCAAATCTACTACATTTTTCTCTCAGTGTACCAAGCAAGCAATTGCCCGGTTTATATGTTCATTGCTCGTAATGATTCCGGCTTCCAATATTCAACGATACAAAAGTAGAAGAAAGGAAAATGTTCACGTTGAAATTGCAAAAAAAAGCAACGTTAACGAGTACATTTTCAATATTCGTTTGAAGCGCGACAAAACGACGCGGAGAATTCGGTGCGCGGCTCTGTATCGGTTTCACCTTCAACGGAATACGACGCGGCGTTGTAAAAAAAGCGGGCGTGTATATCTTTGTGGTGTGGATATAGACGGCGAGTTTCCCTTCATTTATTTCGCGGCAGCGCGCGATGCGCGACCGTCGCTGAATTTCTTATATCGCGAGTGCTGCCGGCATTGTGAGACCCGTAGAATCTGCCCTGTGTGTCGGGTGTGTGTTATGAAAATAAGAAGGCATTTTAATGAGACACAATATGGTAGGGCGAATAATGACATTCTTGCGGCTCGGGGTATTATATCGACGCAGGGGCCTCCCCGTTTTGCGTCCTCCCGCACCCTCTTGCACACAAGCTAGCGCACAACACAGTTAAAAGCCTATGAAAGCATATTGTGTGTATGCTACGTTGTGCCGTATTGTCCTGGGTGAAAAAGGAGTTAGGGGACGTTACAATTTTAAAGAGGGTGTTGCCGCGCCATCGAATATCACGGAAAACATTTTTACGCTGTGTTCGAATCTATACGTGCAGCTGGGTATGTATGTGTGTATTTGCTTTTCCGGGGATAAATAGAGAGAGCGATAAGTGAACGTTGCTCGTTAGAATGCGTCGGGTTGAGAAATAGAACGGATGGAACTTAGCGGAGATGAAATGCTGATGAAAATGAAGCATCCATTTCTCGATCAATCGGGGATCAGAAAGATGCGTGGATGATAACAATATCGTATATGCCCGCTTAAAAAAGATACGAATTTTCTTTGGTCCTTTGAAAAATGCCTACCTATTAAACTGGCATAAAATTACCCGCTTAAGATATGTACGGATGTTACGATCCCGTTTAATATACGAAGACAATTGGTTCCTTGATGACAAATAACCCGCCTCAATATACGAAACAGTGTCCACGTGTCTTTTAGAAAGAAAGGGAAGTAGAGAGGCAGAATAAAATGTTAGCAATAATTTTTTGTTACTGTCTTTTACAGTTTGTCAGAAGGCAATCTGTATAAAGGCATTCTTGTATTATTACAAACAGTGATTCAATACAATTTTGTAAAAAATAACAAAATTACAGCAAAAAATCCTAAACTCAAATTGTCTAGAATAATTAAAAACTATTAGAGAGAAAAAGTTGAAATAAGAGTTATAAATAGTTCAAACACGTTAATATACAATGTTCACTTGCGTCTTATGCATTATTAGGTAAGAATCTATGAAATTGGGATAAGATACAATCCCGCAAGATACAAGATTCCCTCGGTCCCTTGATTCATATCTTAGACGAGTTTCACTGTATCTCGTAGTCAAAAACAGGGGCAAATTTGAATACGTCATTCCGGCCGACTACATCCATCGTCATAAAGCATATTTCGCGAGCGCGTTGAACTCGACACTCCCCCCACCCCTGGCGATATTCACTGAAACGAGCATTCCTGATTGACGTCGCCTCGCTCGAAAACGCCGAATGCTCTAAACAAGAGCGACCGTTCTTTTCCAGCCTCCGATTGATCAATAAAACCAGCGGGTATCGCAAACAACTTAAATAGCAGAACCTTAGAGACGCACGAATCTATTGGGGTGGAGATTTTCGCCTGAATAAAACGCGGGCCACTCGAATGTGCATTCGACTTTACCACACGTGGGACCTCCACGACCGTGGGACCTACTACTAATCGAGTTAGTTTTTTTTTCGTACGCACTTCACTCGTCATACCCTGCGAACGCCCTTGAGGCACTTAAGTACGTATTGATGCTTTGTTGGAATCAAGATACGCGTTCTCACATCACGAATGAAAATCGGGGATTCATTTACTTTTACGAATCGGATCAATTCGACTCGTGTATGGTCGGTCATATCAATGTGTGGACAATTTCAGGTATCGTTGGGATCAAGAAAGAAGGTTTAAATAAACGTTATGTCAAGTGCTATATCATAAACCATTAAGCACATTTAAAAGAATTATTATCGTACATTGATCATGCAAAAAAAATTTAAATCATATGAATATTCATTCGAGAAATACACATTTTTATGGAGTGCTATTCAACGACATATTTATTTCGCATGTTTTTCTTTAAAATTTGGTATTTTTTGTAAAATTGTTATTAAAAAAAATGTTGACAATATTTTCGCAGGACAATAGCGGTGGTAGTGAGTATGGATATACATATCTCGTTGGTGCGTGGGTGGCGCTGGAAGCTGGGGAGTTTTCTATAAAGGCCCCTGTTATCGGTGTGTCCCGTTCTTTTTTAATATCTGTCAGATGCACACGAAATTTAAACAGGCGACTACCATTCAAGATGTTGGCATTGTCATCGCCGCGAATGATGTCAGCGTCAACGCGGTAGAAAGGAGTCCATGCTGCTGTCGAAGAAAATCATAAAATGCGTATTCACACAAGCACCCCGCGATCGAAGCAAAACTGACGTGCTTATAATGGCTTACTTTCAATGTTATCAAGTGCCTTGCTGTATAAAGGAAGCGAGTACGTTCATTTTTCTCGATTTAGATATTTAGGTTCTTTTTGTTTCAAAACTTTAAGCCTGCTTTAAAAAGGAGATCGACATTTCAAGACAGAGGCCAGTGAAAAAAATTGGGAACGAGGGTTAACGAAGTTTTTCGATTAATAAAGAATATTTTTTACATATACAGAAGACATAAATGAGTATGAATTAATTGTGCAATGAAAAATTGATGTACTTCGCAACGAATGTCTTCTTTATCGTGATGATTAATTGAAGGGCTTAGGGTCCATCCATATATTACGTAAGAGACGTTTTCGGCCTCTTTTTGACCCCCCCTCCCTCCATTGTAAGATACTGTAAGATTCCAGATGACCCCCTCCCCCCCTAAATCTTACATAAGACGTAACTTTTTTTAAGTCATTCTTGAGCTTGCCGTTTATCCTGCTTTCAAATATCAGATGAATATTAGGAAGAGATTGACTATATTTCGAGACGATCCTGCTAAACAATAGCATCATACATAGTCAGAACGAGGATGCTGTATACGTACTCCTATGTACATAGGAGCTGTTTAAATAGACTCTTCATTATTCGCTATTCTCTAATCCTGTATCAACAGCGTCTTTTATCCGAGTGGAAGCCCAACACGCGATTGATGTAAAGTTTATAGTCTACTACGGTATATTTCTTTATGCACTTCACACCCTCGTTCTAACTCTTCGTATCAACGGAAAACATTAGAAAACATATATTCACTCAGTTCAAGTAACTTCATTTTTAAACTTCGTTTAATAAAATATATCCTCAGTAGAGACGTCCTGCTCCTCAACCCACTCGACGTCCTCCACTCCCGTTTCACTATCTCGGAAGATGCACATAAGCTCCCGATCACGACGCAATGCCACTCATGCAGGTCGCCTCTTCTCTGCTTGATCCTGGGTTTTGCACATTCTTTTGTCTATTGTTACTGCTTTATTTGATGCAAAGTACAGAGCTTCTTTCAATCTGTATTGAGTGATTTGATAGCATTTTTGGCTAGGAATTTCTCACGTAAGATGAAGTCTAGACCCCCGCCCCATTGTAAGACACTGTAAGAAATATTCACACCCCCCCTCCCCCTCAAACTTCTTACGTAATATATGGATGGCCCCTTATTGGAAAAACGTGACAAACCACAAAATCATTTTATTGGGAAGACGAACTTTGAAGTTCCAAAAAAGTCTGTAAAATGTATATTTGATTAATATAACCCCTCAGTGTTCTTAACAGATGTATTCTAATTCATATATTAAGGTCTACAATCTTAAAGTATTAAAAGAAAATGTAGGGGACTACTACAAAGTAAACTGTTTATTTTTTAACAGAGTGTGGCTTGTCACGTTTTTCTAATAAGCCCTTCAATTATATTTTATCTTCCCCCACACATTATCGCACATTTTTTCCCGTGTTGAGTATTTCTGATATTACGAATATTCATATTAAAACCAATTTTCAAAAAAGATAAACTCGATTATTTAAAAACTTTTGATTGCAATTCTAAAGAAAGATAACTACTGGAATGCCAATTTTATTTTGTCGGGTTATGACGAAGAGTGATATAGAGGTATTTCAATATCCGGGTATGGTTGGAGATATCGAATAGGGGCACGAAAATATCTAATGTATCGAAGATTCATAAAATTGGGCAACAGTATACTGCTTATAAGCAATACGGAATTACCAAACGGCATTTTCGATTGGAAAATAAATGCAGCGCGGAGAAACAGATTTTCAGTGCTTACTTCAGTATGCATTCTTGGTACGCTATTTCTCGTATGTCGAACATATGATACCAATTCGGTTCGAAAAGACGTTGATTTCAGTGTATCTTGGTGTAATCTCTCTTATCCAGGTGAACACGTTCATGATAAAAGGGTATTTTAGCGTCATCTGGTTCGTTTCCTGGCGGCATCCTGGTGCGACGGTGCACATGTAAAAGACTCAAGCACCGTACGGTACATAGTCACCTACATTTTCTATTGAGAAAAGTGCCTTATCGTAGGTGGGTATACCCCCATGCACGGAATATCGACCCCTGGTAAGTTCTTCGCCTACCTATATTACTGGGGGTAGATATTTCGTCCATGTAGGTATTACACTGCAGCCGCAGCGTCATCACCTCACACACGGCACTACGCATCGAACAACGTCGGAACGTGAACTTCGGGCATCTCTTCTAGTAAGGGATCCCTCATAAGAAAAAAAAATGATTACCGCTCCTCTGAAACTTTGTGAGCAGCTTCATTTTACCGAGCCTGCCAGCTTTTTTATGTGCGAAAAGTCTGGTTTCCGCCGGGGTTTCGAGATGTTAAGTAAGAAACATTTCAAATTTATGAATTTTGTTTATTGATGACTAACAAGCTGATTCTTTGCCCGAAGTGAGATAAATATTTATGAAATCAAACGGTAACATTGTCCGACAAGTTTTCTGTCGGATATGTCCAGTCCAACACTCTGAACATGTCATTTTTATAAAGCATGCCTGGCGTAGTCAAGAGTAATTAGCTATTTCAGGGTAGCCGGATGCATCCTCACGATCAAGAACGAGCGTTCGGCGCTCTTCACAATGACACCTTTGATCGCGGTACCGAGCATCTGCAGATAACGGTCCGGAAACGACCGGCGCACAGTGATTCAAACCATGCCCAAAAATCGGAAAATGGTATATGCGCATCCATTATCGTAACCAATACAACATAGTTATGACGCATGAGTGAGTGACACAGTGTGGCGAATTACGCGTAATTGTTGTTAGTTGTGTTGCAGATCTCGCGTAAAGTAGAGTAGTAGAAGGTCGTACCGTTTTATATCGGCGACGGTGAAGAGCGATTTCTGTGGAAGTAGTTGTATGAAAACGTTTGGAATTATGGCTGCTAATTTACAAGGTATTTACATTGTTTTACGAAATAACGTTTGTTTCTTACATGATTTTTGCAATATTTATGTATGCATAAAGTTTAGCTAGCATTGTTCGTAGCAAGGGGTTATCTTACTTTTTTTGTTAATGATTTTCTAAAATATTGTACATCCGAAACCATCTGTGAGTTTCTTGTACTTATGAATGTGTTATAGGCTACAATTTTCAATTTGTATCAGTAGTGCTGCAAATATCTGCCACACACATATGAAGTAACGTTTATTTTTATAGGTTCCCCAATGATTATTACAAACGGTGAGTTACCCATCCTGTGTTAAAAGCAACTGTACTCGTTTGTCAATTATGTTGTTTTGTGTACATATTTGGTGTTACATCATACAAATGTAGGCATATGGGCGCGTTCTGATTCGCCCAAACTGATTTGGGGAATACATGAAAAATTTTTATAACTCATATCCACCATGTTGAATCCGCCATTTTGGATTTTAAGATTCATACTGGATTCATAATTAGCGCTGCTGTAAAATATCTGATAATGATTTGGAGAACAACTGAAAACTTTTCTGCAATTCATGTCCGCCATATTGCATCCGCCATTTTGGATATTGAAAATCATGTCTCAAATTCGTAATCAGCGACCCCAAAAAACTAAGAAAACGAAGTATTGGTACAATGATTCAACTTCTAATATTTTTGTCCACGAATCCCGTATGTTCGAATTATACGTGGCAATTTTCGATTATCAACCACTGAAAGCGAAGACCGGTATACCCAGGCAGCACACTTTAGTCAAAATAATGTCATTCACTAAATGACGTCTGTTTTCTTTAATGTCATCAAACGCCTTTCAGAAATGACAAAATAATGATAGAACCTCATTTTGGTAATAATGCCATTCACTAAATATTATTATATGTATAATAATGTCATTTTAATTGGGGGTATTCAGCATTTCATGTAAATATAAACACGTACAAAATATAAATTGAAAGTAGACGTGTAGCAAAAACGAATATTATACAAAAAATAGATAATTAATAATGCAGGTATCGTAGAAATGTAATGCATGTGCAGTAACGAGTATATTAACTGAAAAAAATGTATTGTAAATTAAATCCTCCTACATTATATAATCGCTTGCAGTTATCAATTAAATTTCAAGGTGATAACATTCAAACTAATAAAAAATAAAAACTAATTAAAATTAGGCTCTTATATGTACAGCGTAATTCTGAATAAAACGTAATGGAAAGTTTGTGCATACATTGCATTAGGTGTACAACTTTGCTTCCGCCGTTTTCCTATACCAGTTTAATGTAAAAAACAGCGGGAGCAAAGTTGTACACCTAATAATTAAAAATCAACAATTTGATTTAATTTAGATAATAACGCAATGTTGATTTAAAAATATTGGCATCATAAAACATTAAGTGCTTTGAATATTGTAAATAAGTAAAATTAGTATAGAATGAATTTTGAAGAGTGTAATTAAATAACGTTCTGAGTGCCAAAATATAAAAATATTAGATATAATTTTTAATGTAGTCTCAGTGCCATGCCCATTAACTCTTATATTGTTCTAAGTGTAATAATAAAAATTAATAGTAACGCTACTCTCTGATAGATGGCACGTGTTCCAAGTCCGGCAGTGAATTTCACGAATAATGGTCTATAAGTGCCAAACACGCTGTCTCTGCACTTGTTCACATAATAGCGTTGTGACCGCGACTTTGCACAGATTGAAAAATGCAAAAAAGTATGTAAGTGCATGGTCTCAAAAGACTTAGTGGAGATGATGCAAGGCAAACTCAACCATTCGTGGTAACCATGATGGAAAAAGAAGACTTTTATGATTTAGCGAGCTTGTGACACTTATTTGAACACACAGAAAGTTAACATCAGCAAGATCCAATGGATAAGACTAGAAAAAGAAAATCCTGAGAAAATTCGTGTATGAGAAACCTTAAATGAAATGGAAGAATGGAAAGTTGTCAACGTTTTGAGAAAGGAGTCACTCTAGATCGCTTAAAAAATTAATCTTCCACACCTTCCTACAGTCTCCCGAATATGTGAGGAAAAGAAGCAAAATATATATGAAATGATTAACTACTTACCCGAACCTGAAAATAAAACTTTTTTTCAGAACCTGATAAATACTAGTTCAACTACAGGGCACTTAGAACATTATTATTGTTACTTACTGATGGACTTAGAACGTTCTTAATATTTAGTTTTGACTTTTCATTAACTTTTTAATTTTAACACATTTCTTTCGTTTGTTGTAAATTTTCATTATTCTTGTCAATAAAGTAGAAGACCAAAAAGTATATTTTATTTTAATTAAAAATATAAAAGCAGTGCTACTTTAAATTTAAATATCTCGGGTTCCACTTTTTGGTACTTAGACCATAATTTAATTACACTCTTCAATTAAGTTGGATACGAATGATATAGTGTTGAATGAAAAAAGAGTAATACTGAAATATTATATCGATCAGTAAATATTTAGTTAAATAAAACGAATAAAATTGATTAATCAATAAGCCCGTACGCCTACTTATGAAAACATGTTGCTGATAATATTACAGAGGAAAAAAGAATACTTACGTACCTACGATACACAAATCCTATATTCACTTCGGAATTCAAGATCGTCGACATCGCACTGGCATTCATTGAGATATTGCCATTCGTTGAGAGAGATTGACATCCACTGAGACATTGTCACAAATATCATCATCCTTGACCGATCCAACACAAATTCGACATCCTTGATTTACTCATTCAGTTATTCCCAATTCATTTCACTGAAAATAAGGAGCTACCTCGGAACATTGTAGCAGGATCGATGAGTCAAAAGTAAAATGATATCGAGCCGCGAACGACGTTTCTCGATGAACCAGCATTGCCGAGAAAACGTTCATTAACGACTCGTTTAATTTTATGTAAAAATACGCAGCCAACTACAAAGACGGACTTTTCTAGATTTTCCAAATGCAAACAGCTAAGAACTTGAGAGAGAATATGGCCCAATTTTGTCAATATTTAATTGTCGATAAACGCCAGAACTAATACACTACGCTACTATTATACGCTAGTAAGCGCAATCAGTATACTATTTCGCACTCAACTTGGTCAATACTTATTTCGCTGAAAATTATAGTTATGCAATTTGCTGACAATGTAAGTATTGACCAAATGTATCTACACTCCATCTCAGCCTCTTATCTATTCGACGCGACATATTATGATAATATTAATGGTTAGAAAGGAACAGAAAATATGTTGACAGAAGTCAATTATTCCATTCTCAAATGCAATTTGAGGCATGTAAACAATTTCATACATTGTTATGAAATATAAATCTGAATATTTCAAATGCAAATAAAAAATGCCACGTATTTCTTAATACAAATAAGGATTTCACGTATCGTATATCATTTATGTCCACATAAAACACTAGAAATTATATAAATGCAAAAAATTCAATCAAATAAAGAACCAAAAAACTACCCAGATAGACTTGTATGACCGTTTAAAAAAATTGTTCTTCAGAAAATTGTTAAATGTACATCCCAATACCTACGATTCAAATTAATCGTAATATTTATTGTAGCAACATATTTACGAAAAATCTAAGGTACCTATATTAAATAAATGTTTAGCATTTTAATTGTACTAGTTTGAAATTATTTAATGATACAAATATGCTTGCTTAATGATGACTTATAGAGCATACTACCTTGATGCATCTGATGAGCTAATAATACTAGCTAAAGTTGCTGTACAATTTACGCAAATTTGTCTATCTGGGTAGGAAAGTGTTAAAATCAGGTCATATGATATAGAATATTCAAAAACTCGAACGTGAGATCCCTGGATACAAAATATTGATATGAAATAATATACGAATGACAATGTGCACGGTGACAATACGGCAGATAAGTAAATCATCCTCTTCGGCGAATCGCCTCTTCGAGCAAAGCTCCCGACAATACGTAGGCTCGAAGATTCCCTGCATTCGACGAAAGCCTCGCCAGGATGAACAATATCACCTTTCCATATCATTCGATCGAATTGACTAGACTCTCTAAATCCGAATCGATGGAAAGTCACAGATTCTCAATTATAAATATGACGGATTTCTCAATCTTATAAGTGAGAATCAGTGACTTCCACCGATTCCATTTCAAGGAGAACCTTGAACAAAACGACATGGAAATTTCTGTTCACCCGTGTGACGCTTCGAATCGGTTCAGTCCGCCCTTAGATCTCGATGAGTTCGCAGATAGGAACATATCGAGATCGAAGTACGGACGCTTTACGAGACTTTTTCGCGAGCTAAATAAGTGACTAGCCCAAACGACGACCTACGATTCGCTGAATCGCAGTCCGTAAACGTATGTGCACATTTGATCGAATCCTCGAGCCCTTTATTCACTGTCACATTTCTTACTTCATTTTGAAATCTCCTCGGTCCGCTTTCGATCTACACGAATCTCTAAAGATTCGTGAAGATGAAGAATGGACATTATTAAGGATTTCCTTGCTAAGTAAATAAACTCGAACGACGATCTGCAATTCGCGCACTTCTAAAAACACTTTGACGATTTAAATACTTCATTTTCGCGTGCGTCCGGGTCTAGAACCGCGGGCGCTTGTATTCGAATCCGGGATTCGGGAGAGCCCTCGCGTTATTTCGCGAAAGAACTCCTGCTCCGGCCCTACCTACTTAAGTCTAGACACACACATTCGCTCAGAAAGACTAGCCTACCTCCCTCGGCTATATATAAAAAGATACAACACATTCTCTCCAACACAACCATTCCACGAATTCGATTCGTTCCACCCCGGTGCAAGGGCCTACACTAGGGATAACGTCCCGGGACGCATCCGTCACCGGAGCTTCATCTACCTGTCTTCATAAAGCACACCTGAGTAATGTATACTTACTGTTTGCGAAAGCTGGAAAAATATTTCATGCATATGATTAGCAGTTTATTCATCTAAACGAGCTAAGGACTCTATTGACTTGTAGTGAATGTATGTTTTGTGTAAAAATATTGGAATATTGAAATAAGAAGTGAGAAATGCTCATCTTGAAACTCTAATTTCAAACAGCAGAACATAATAATGTAAGAATACTCAACAATATATTTTAATTGTAAGCAATTCTTCCAATCAAAATATTCAATTTAATATTGAAAACCCTAAGGCGTTCTCCAAGTAGAAGTAAAAATACTAAAGACTTCCCAAACTCACATGAAACGTTTACTTCGACACGGAGAACGACCTGACGCGCAAACTCTCATTGCTCCTGGATAAAATTCAATTCGACGAGTGTCTCTAACAATCTGAAGGGCGAGAGGGAAATTTTTGCCAGCGAAGTCGGAGGGTCATCCGACTTCAAGACTAATTACGCGAGATCCAGAAAGATTTCAATCGAATATCGCGAAGGAAACGATGAGATGCTAAACCTGAAATTATTGAAAGCATAGCGAGAAAGTCACGAGCCGAAACCGGTGAAGGCTTCGACTTGTGGTCACCGTGCACAGTTGTCGAAAGGTATGAAAATTACAACCAGTTTCGGTGTCGGTTCGGACCAATCGTCCTGCGACATGATCGAAAACCGGAGGGACACGAAGACATGCAAACCCCTCTGCGTGATTCCCTTCGTCGAGGCGATGGCTGCTTACTGAAATCTTCTTGCACTGCCCCCGGAGATCCCTCCACATAGGCCTATTCCACGAAAATCGTCTAACCAAATGCTTGAATTAATTAATTACGATTTGTACGGAACGGGCTACCGATTTTACGTGAAATAAGCCTACTCTAGGAGACCGGCGGGACTTACGGCGGCCTCTTCTTCGAAGTCATCTGCTTCAGCCCAACATTTTAAGTCCAACCATCCTTTTCGAGAATTTTTGAGGGCCATCTCAGAATACTTCCGACATCGTTGAACGATATCTGCTGAAGGAAATAGAGGTTAAAACATTGAGAACCGCAGAAATGTGGAATTGCTGACAAAAACTACGTTTAACTGAAAAGAAATCCAATACAAGGCATGTACGGTATTATTAGGCACTAACTTCTATCATTGAGGACAAATAAGAAGCGAAATTTGACTCGCGGGTAGCAAATGTCCATACGACGTGACGTGTTCGCGCATTTAGAATACATTGATTTCCAATTTACCCTCAATTTTACAGCTTATTTATATAGAGTCTAATTTATAGAATAAATTAAGTTCTCCTCTTAGTAATTATACTCCGTAAAAACCCGATTTCTACACGGTTTAATTCGTTTTAATGTATTTTTATGATTATTGACTATATTTCCTTCACTTTCAGTGATTCCTTAACACGGTATACCCTTAAGGGGTAGTTGGGACTCGATTTCATGTACCTATCAACATGAATGGAACCCCGGACTTATTTTTAAAAAATTACATTTAAATACACTATAGTTCCAGAATATATTTAATGTTATTTGTAGTGCACTATAATCATTAAAATAATTGTTTAAATTAATTTTAAAAATAAAAATGTAAGAACCTTGTAACGACCCGTTACTGCACTACCACATAGACAGATTTCTACGTAATTATTGCAAAAACTAAATGATGTATCAATATAATTTTTTTTTAATTTGTTGAGAAAGGATCACTCTACACTTGACATTTTTTTCAAAACAATTCTTAAGAACACTTTCTGAGATATGCCGCGTTAACTGCGTTTTGTAAACGTTTGCTCCGTGTAATTACATTGGGTCAATGGAAAAAGTAAAAATTAAAAAAAATTAATATCTCAGCTTTTAAATGGTATATCAACTTCAAATTTCGTAGAAAGATGTACTGTGGTATGAAGAATATACCATAAAAATTTGAAGTAATTCCTAAGAAATGTCAAATCGAGTCCCAACTACCTGTCGTAGCTAAATGATTGTATGACTTAGGTACTCATTTACAACTTCGATATTTAGCAGTCATAGTCTCTCTAAGTCTGCAGCCATTATTTATATAATAGCCTCACGAAGAACAATAAGGATAATCATTATCGAGTGGGGACTTGTGGCAACAATTTATTGCATCATATAACGATTACTTAATTAAAGCCAAATGACAGTCATAAATGTAAATATACTACTCATCATAACCCGATAGGGGAATGTGGGATAAAGTGGGGAGCGGGGCAAAGCGAGTAATTGTCAATAATTCGCGTGCAGAACAGCGATAGCTAACAAAAACAGTATGAACTTAGTTAACAAAATGCCGTGGTGTAGTTTTGGACGTTGCAGCTCAGTCTGACATTACATAGCGAAGTTATGGAACACGCACCTAGTTTTTTGGCCTTGATGTAAGAATCTTCTGTTATTACAACACAAGTAATTAATGAAAGAATTTTTCTGTACCAAAGTTAGATACATAGTGTTGAAGGGAATTCTTTAGAGAACAGATACAGCCTAAAATGGTATCGTAATGTTGATTTTTGATCAAATAACGAACTGTGAATTAAAAATGTGCATTAGGGGCAAAGTGGGGAGGGGCAAAGCGGGGAGGTTTCAAGGCATTCTCTTACTGATATCGAATTAATTAATTATTAACGTGCGTATTTCAGTATGGTCCGAAATTATTTTAAAAAGTCTTCTCACAACAAAGATGGTCGGAAAAGGACATGCAATTGCGGATCTTAGCGTTTGGCTGGGGTATGTGGCGCTCGCCTTGTTTATTCGCCTAATTTTCATTCGCTTGATTTATTCTCATTATTTTTCAATGTATATGTAACCCGAGTTTTTTTTTAAAATGATTCGTGACAATAAATCGCTTTTAATTCCATCGACTATGATTTTTTGACCGGTCCCCACTTTGCCCCGCCCTTGGGGTAAAGCGGGGAGAAAGTAGTTTTTTCGTTAACAGTATATTATATTTAGACATTATTGAATATTACTATTTAAACATTTTTAATCAATCTCGATCAAGAAAGAGATACAAATTTTATTTACAACTAAATTAACTTTCTTTATGTATGAAAAAAATTGAAATACGTTAGGGACCCCACTTTGCCCCACATTCCCCTACTGCACCATAAAAAAAACCAGCGTTAATTTAACCCATTAAGGTACTCATATATTAATGCTGAGATTAAATTAAATAGGTACATGTAGATATACAATAATATTATAATGAATTATTCGTCGTAATATATATATAGTAACAACCCCTTAAGTGTGTGTGTTCTCTTCTCTCTCTCGAAAGGGTGCAAGAACCGAGATGGTACCTCGCGTGACAAAATAAGTTTATTGCCAAAACTCTCTGTTCGTTACTTCATTCTTTATTAATATATACATGAGACACAAAGGAGCACGTTGCTGCTTTGCTACTAGAAATTACAACATCATACGCTGCTTCTATGCAAGAGTTACGGACTGAAACGCAGAAAATCGTGCGAGTCCGGTCCAAGACGAATTTGACGTAGATGTAGCATCATAGATACACCGCTGAAGAGTCTTTGTTCGATAGTTGCAGTACTGGCTGAAGCCTGCCGTCTGAAATTAAATTATTTCGTTACGACCGAGATTGAGGTTCACGTGTGAGGAGGATGAAGCATTGTCACTTGAGAGGAGAGTTCTTCGATAGGTCTTCAAGGATACTCGGTACCTTCGATGGAGAGGAAGATACACCGTCTTCTTTTTAGGAAAGGATCCCGTGTTTCCACGTGATAGGAAAATGCATTGTCTTCGCTTTTCCGGGGGATCCAACATTCCAAGTAATAGAATGATGGGAGAATGCACTGTCTGCGTTTTAACCCTTTAAGTGGCAGAAGACTGGGACACATTTTAAAACATATTGTATGAACTCTTTATGTATATAATATGTCTTGCCACGAAAAAATGTTTCCATATTTCTAAAAATTATAGATACTTACTAATATATATATTATTTTCTCATATGTATTAGAATTTACATTTATATCTTGTGTAGTATTAGTTTTCCATTAAAACATCAGCCAGGAGACTTAGGTCTGATGGGAAACTATTCTCCCAGTAAAACTTAAAGGGTTAAGAGAGGGTGGACTTCCACATGGCAAGGAAATGCGGTCTTCGTTTAACGGGAGGATCTACATATAATAGTACTTTCATGTGATAGGAGAACACGTTGCCCTCGCTTTAGCGAAGGATGCAGTATTTTCGCTTGAGAGGAGCATTGTCTTCATTTTTAAGGAAGGTCCAGTATTTCCACTTGAGAAAATAATCAGCTATCTTCATTTTAGAGGCGGATCTAGTGTTGCCACTTGAGATGATGTCGCGTTACCTCTATTTTAGAGGAGAATCTAGTATGTCCACTTGAGAGAAAGGATCTAGTATCTAGTATTTCCATGCGACAGGAGAACACCTCGGTCCGTATTCACATCGCGCTTTTAGCGTTAAAAATGCTGTTCTATTTTTTCTTCGTACACGGGGTGAGGCAGACCTCAACGGCGATACAGATGAGAAATGTAACGGCACTGTTAGCAATAGAGTGGGATATGAATACGGACTCTCTCTCTCTCTCTCTCTCTCTCTCGTCTTCGCTATTGAGAGAGGATCCAGTGTTTCCGCGAAACACTCAAGCGCGCTTGAGAGGAGGATACACTGCCTTCCGTTAAGAGGAAGATCCAGTTTTTCCACTTTACAGGAGGATCCGGTGTTTCCGTTTGACAAGAGAATGCATTAACTTCGTTTTAGTAAATGGTAGAATGTATGCATCTTCGAGAGGAGGATGTACTGTCTTTACTTTAAGTGGGATTTTCCTACTTGAAGCGGGAATGCACTGTCTCCGTGTCGGAGAAAATTCATTGTAATCGTTTGTAAGGAGACTGCGGTACTGCAGGCGAAATCGGATTGTGTCTTTGCTTTTAATTATAACTCTTGAATGGTAGAAATTTACTTGAAGCAGACGCATGATCGATAAGAAAGTTGCAAAATCTGCCATCAAAAATTGGATTCCGGATGTTCGTATAAAAGAAAAGGTACTGCTTCTTTGACTGAGAGGAGGGTTTAATGTTTCCACTCGAAAGGGGGATGCGATATTACGAAAAACGATATAGCACTGTCGCACCTAATTAGAGTTTACTAAAGAAAGGGACACTCTATATTCGATTGAATGAGAAGTGAATATTTCAGGGGTGGTAACGATTAGGATATCTCGGACAAATGATTCTCATCCAGACAAAGATAATAAGAAAAATCATTGAAAAGTGAGCTAGAAAAATGAGTAGTATTTGTAGATATCTTGAAGCGGCAAAATTAATATTGAATTATGTAGGTATCTCTTTTAAACTGCATTTTTATTAAAGGAAATATACTCATAGAATTAATATTATAGCGAAATAAACTTGAATGTAACTCAAAGCCAAATAAACTGAAATCATTAATGCTTCGAGAAAAGCCAAGTACTGTGATACAATATATCAGAGGAGCAGAAAAAGTAATCTGCACTACTAGCTCTGACACCTATTTTCTTTTGAAAGGAAAACTTGGTGCATTCGATTGAATGGGAGAATCAGTATTTGTAATCGAAATGAGGTGAGGTGGTGTGTGAAATCATCCGGTGTCATTCCATTTATTGATAGTTTTTGGGCGATTGAGCTCCATTTGAAAGGAAGTTTCAATGCAGTTGTGAGGTAGGATTTTGTATTTCATTTCATTTAAATACACAGTCATTTAACTCGAGAGAAAGGCAGTAGTATTTTGGTCAAGAGGAAAGTGGCAACATTTCGTTTGAGAGAAAGAAGCAATGATTTTTATTCTTGAAAGTTTAGGAGCAGTAGTTTCGAGGCAAGAAAACTATTGCTCCTGCACTTTCAAGAATAAAAATCACTGCTTCTTTCTCTCAAACGAAATGTTGCCACTTTCCTCTTGACCAAAATACAAAATACAAATATGAGACAGAATTTTTGCATTGAGCAGGAGAAACATGAAAATGTTATTTAAGATTTCCATGCAATTAGTTGTGATTTAAATAGTTTCCTTAAAATAAAAATATTTGCAAAGTATACATTTCGATATGTACAAGTCAAAATAATAAATAAATTGTAAATTCTGCACTGCAGCTCGTCACCTACTTTCTATGAATGCAATACGATTCGAGAAAATGCAAGGCTAGAAGTTAAATCTCGATCGTTCGAACGTTTCGTCGAAACGCCACGCGAAGCAAGTGAAATCCTAGGCGATATAATACGGCTAAATCGGTCCTCACAAAAGAATTCTACCATACACCGAAGTTTGCGTGGTCGAATGAGTTTGCGTCGTACTAGTAGAATATCGACGAATGGAATGTTTCTTCTCATCGTGAACAGAAATTACGCGCAATTTGGAGAAACCAAATAGGAGAGGACGCATTCGTATTGATACAAAATAAGAACAATCTAGAAAGAAGCTTACTCGAGGCGAGCGTTGATGACTGGACAACGGGGAGCGTTCAAAGGCGTCTACCGACGTCAATTTTGACTGTCCGCTTCTTCATGGGGTCAGCATTTCACGAGTACAATTACAGGCGTACCACGCCACAAAATATCATTGGAATATCGTTCGCAACGCACGCTACGTACGAGAAATGACACGCGTGCGACGTACCATCGTACTCGAATACAGTCGGGGAGAAGTGAAGGAACGGCTACCTCTCCCGTAGCTGGCCGAGCAAGACTCGACCGGCGCGCGCCAGGGTGAGGGGAGCGCGCGAGGAAAGGGGACCAGTAGTCTATGCGGCGTACCCTCGATGAAATTTGACACATTCGCAACCGGCATATTTTTTTCCATTTTTGATACTGAGTGCCGGCGAAAATAATGAAATTCTAAAGGTGGTTGCCGTAAACTTGAATCGTTAAGGCAAGGATAATGATAAATTTGTTTTGAAATATCAATGTTACAATTATGTATATGTTGTTTAAAATAAAAAGATTTTTATAATTTGTATACTTACTTTATAGGTAGACAATAGACCACTTGTTATTATTGTGCTGAATTTATTTAGCATTATATTACAGGTATTTTAGAAAAGTCGAGTAGAACGAAAATGTAATATTTCTGGTTAGTGTGATATTTCGAAAAACAATGACTTTTGCATAAAGAAACTTTACATAATTTGCATGTGTATGGAGTGACGTGATGACTTCACGTCAGCGGTCGCGAATGTGTTAATAAAAAGTATTTGCATACCATAGCGGGCCTCGGAACTCTATAAATGAATTGCTACAGCGTTAATGCATATCTCGATAGTATAATATTTAAGTGACGGAAGACAATATCGCATGATTCTTTCACAATTTATAAATAAATACAGAGACTTGCAGATTTAACGAGGATAGGAATTTTTGTAATTTTGCTGTTTGCATGCGAAGTGCATTACTGCATTGGGATGCGATATCCTTCTTATCTTTTCTTTTTTAATCCGGTGTGATCCGCGGCAATTATGTTGTCTGAAATTTGGAAGTATTTTCTGTATAGGTAGTAAACCTTCCATAATTATTCGGCTTCCCGCGCAAACGAGCGGTCGGACAAGTGGCGGCGCGTTACTGATTGTATGTATGTTTTAGAAGCGGTTTTTATTCATTCGTTTCATAGTAAATTTCGCTTGCAGTCTGTTAAAAAGTGCGTGGGAACATTAACGAATATTCAAGAAATGTTCTTTTTATATATTTTGACGTAGGGGAACCACCGTAGAGCTTCGCTACGAAGGTATCTTGCTTTGACTCGATCAAAAAATCCGGGGTAATTTCGATTTCAAATCGCGTCGCGTCGCAATTTAAAGCGATATATTCCTATCAAACTTAACTAGTGAATAATTATTGAAATTTTACTATACAAAAAATACTTCCAAATTTCAGACAACATAATTGTCGCGGATCATGCCGGATTAAAAAAGAAAAGATAAGAAGGATATCGCATCCCAGTGTAGCAATGCACTTCGCATGCAAACTGCAAAATTACAAAAATTCCTACCCTCGTTAAATCTGCAAGTCTCTGTATTTATTTATAAGTTGTGAAAGAATCATGCGATATTGTCTTCCGTCACTTAAATATTATACTATCGAGATATGCATTAACGCTGTAGCAATTCATTTATAGAATTCCGGGGCCCGCTATGGTATGCAAATACTTTTTATTAACACATTCGCGACCGCTGACGTGAAGTCATCACGTCACTTCATACACATGCAAATTATGTAAAGTTTCTTTATACAAAAGTCATTGTTTTTCGAAATATCACACTAACCAGAAATATTAAATTTTCTTTCTACTCGGCTTTTCCAAAATACCTGTAATATAATGCTAAATAAATTCAGCACAATAATAACAAGTGGTCTATTGTCTACCTATAAAGCAAGTATACAAATTATAAAAATCTTTTTATTTTAAACAACATATACATAATTGTAACATTGATATTTCAAAACAAATTTATCATCTTTATCCTTGCCTTAACGATTCAAGTTTACGGCAACCACCTTTAGAATTTCATTATTTTCGCCGGTACTCAGTATCAAAAATGGAAAAAAATATGCCGGTTGCGAATGTGTCAAATTTCATCGAGGGTACGCTGCATAGACTACTGGTCCCCTTTCCTCGCGCGCTCCCCTCACCCTGGCGCGCGCCGGTCGAGTCTTGCTCGGCCAGCTACGGGAGAGGTAGCCGTTCCTTCACTTCTCCCCGACTGTGTTCGAGTACGATGGTACGTCGCACGTGTGTCATTTTTCGTACGTAGCGTGCGTTGCGAACGATATTTCCATGATATTTTGTAGCGTGGTACGCCTGTAATTATACTCGTGAAATGCTGAACCCATGAAGAAGCGGACAAAGTCAAATTTGACGTCGGTAGACGCCTTTGAACGCTCCCCGTTGTTTGGTCATCGACGCTCCCGCCTCGAGTAAGCTTCTTTCTAGATTACTCTTATTTTGTATCAATGCGAGCGCGTCCTCTCCTATTTGGTTTCTCCAAATTGCGCATAATTTCTGTCCGCGATGAGAAGAAACATTCCATTCGTCGATATTCTACTAGTACGACGCACTCATTCGACCACGCAAACTTCGGTGTATGGTAGAATTCTTTCGCGCGCTAGGACCGATTTAGCCGTATTATATCGCCTAGGATTTCACCTACACGCAGCCGCGTAAGTCGATGCGTGCTTTCTTATTGGACTGGTTTCAAAGCACGCGTATTGAAGTGCAATAGCGTCGCGCGGTTTTTTTTCGCGTACGTAATAAATTTCAACGATATCACTCATTTCGGGCAACTCTAGCTGTGGCGCGGGCGAGCACCTCTCTGTGTATGTACATGTATTCTTTTCTGCGGGCTTGGTGCTTGATAAGTTGTTCACGTAATAAAGTATCGCGATTTTACACAATCAAATGATTACGGATATACATAGCTTATTCAGTCGCGGTTTTCTGTAGACTTTAACTCTATCCTATAGACTTTCGATCTCGCTGCTGCTTCGTTTATTTCGTGACACATTTACTCGCTTTCCCTCCGCGGAACGTTATCTATACTGAGAAGGAAAAGTAGCCAACAAAATAATTTCGTTGAATCAATTTGATAACCTAAAAAATATTTGTTGGATTATCTAAATGTTTATCTCTGCCATCAAAGTTTTCGTAAAATCAACCGAAGAATTTTGCGATTCCGAAAAAACATTTTGCTGGCTCGTACTCATTCAAAGTATTTTGTTAGCCCAATCAAGAGTTCTTTCGGTGTAGCATTATCTTATAGTACTTTCCCTTGCGCTGCACTGGCTGCACCGAATAGAACTGCATCCTTCGTTATACTTTTACATCAACAACAGATAGAGATACGTATCTCGGTGCAGACAGAGTGTTACGGTCAACCGGACCCGTTGAATATCGAGAGAACGGAATGCAATGACATTCCTCAATGCGAGAGCTATAGGCCATTTAATAAAAATTAGTATTTCATTATATATCTTAAAAATCGTTATCTCTCAAAAACACTCGACGTTTCAAATTTCTCGAAGATCTCCTTTTTTATCAAAATTTCCCTTATTTCCCCTAAAATGAAATAAATAGGGGCTGCGAAGTCCTTGGCATTGGCATTCGCGCTATACGTTCCATTCTTTACTTTTACTAACAGGTCTCGATTATCCGACGAGATCGGTGATCCTCGCGAATAGCCCTCGAAGATTCGCAGTCTTTTTGAAAAGGATGGTTGGATGCAAAATGTAGGGCTGAAGCAGATGACTTCAAAGAAGAGGCCGCCGTAAGTCCCGCCGGCCTCCTGGAGTAGGCCTATTTCACGTTAAATCGGTAGTCCGTTTCGTAAAATCGTAATTAATAAATTCAAGCATTTGGTTAGCCGATTTTCGTGGAATAGGCCTATGTGGAGGGATCTCTGGGGGCAGTGCAAGAAGATGTCAGTAAGCCGCCATCGCCTCGACGAAGGGAATCACGCAGAGGGGTTCGTATGTCTTTGAGTCCCTCCGGTCTTCGATCATGTCGCAGGACGATTGGTCCGAACCGACACCGAAAACTGGTTGTAATTTTCATTCCTTTCGACAACGGTGCACGGTGACCACGAGTCGAAGCCTTCACCGGTTTTGGCTCGTGACTTTCTCGCTATGCTTTCAATAATTTCTGGTTTAGCCTCTCATTGTTTCCTTCGCGATATTCGGTAGAAATCTTTCTGGATCTCGCGTAATTAGTTTTGACGTCGGATGACCCTCCGACTTCACTGACAAAAATTTCCCTCTCGCCGTTCAGATTGTCAGAGACACTCTTCGAATAAATTGAATTTTATCGAGGAACGATGAGAGTTTGCGCGACAGGTCGTTCTCGTGGTCGAAGTAAATATTTCATGCGAATTTGCGAAGTTTTTAGTGTTTTTGCTTCTACTTAGAGAACGCCTCAGGGTTTTCAATATTAAATCGAATATTTTGATTCGAAGAATTGCTTACAATTAAAATATATATTGTTGAATATTCTTGCATTATTGTGTTCTGCTGTTTGAAATTAGAGTTTCGAGATGAGCATTTCTTATTTCTTACATCTTATTTCAATATTCCAACATTTTACAGAAAATATACATATATTACAATTCAATAGAGTCCTTAGCCCGTTTAGATGAATAAACTGCTAATCATATTCATGAAATATTTTTTCAGCTTTCGTAAACAGTAAGTGTACATTATTCAGGTGTGTATTATTATGAAAGGTAGATCAAGCTCCGGTGACGGATGCGTCCCGGGACGTTATCCCTAGTGTAGGCCCTTGCACCGGGGTGGAACGAATCGAATTCGTGGAATGGTTGTGTTGGAGAGAATGTGTTGCATCTTTTTATATATAGCCGAGGGAGGTAGGCTAGTCTTTCTGAGCGAATGTGTGTGTCTAGCCTTAAGTAGGTAGGGCCGGAGCAGGAGTTCTTTCGCGAAATAACGCGAAGGCTCTCCCGAATCCCGGATTCGAATACAAGCGCCCCCGCGGTTCTAGACCCGGACGCACGCGAAAATGAAATATTTAAGTCGTCGAAGTGTTTTTAGAAGTGCGCGAAGTGAACGTGAAGGCTCGAAGTTAATCGGCTCGAACAATTCCGAGCTGCGATTCTAACGATCGCAGATCGTCGTTCGAGCTTATTTACTTGGCAAGGAAATCCCTGATAATGTCCGTTCTTTGTCTTTACAAATCTTTAGAGATTCGTATAGATCGAAGGCCGACTGAGGAGATTTCAAAATGAAGTAAGAAGTGTGGCAGTGAATAAAAGGCTCGAGGATTCGATCAAATGTGCACAGACGTCAACGGACTGCGATTCAGAGAATCGCAGGTCGTCGTTTGGGCTAGTGACTTATTTAGCTCGCGAGAAAGTCTCGTAAAGCGTCCGTACTTCGATCTCGATGAATCTCTGCAGATTCGTCGAAATCGAAGGTGGACCAAAATGATTCGAAGCGCACTGAGAAGAACTGTGATTAAAAGATTAAGTTGTCTTTAAATTAGTCGATATTAGTCACACGAAGAAAATGCCTAATTGTTCCAACTGCACAAAAATAGTCATATATGGCTAACTAAATTTGTTGAGTTATAGCAACGAAATACCTACTCAGAGTGATACATCAGTTGCGAATGAATGGGTATTGGATTGAACACGATTATATAAATTAAAAAATATTTCATTGCTTGAAATAATTCGAACCAAATAAATCGGTTTAACCATTTTTTTCTCAGTGCGTCGCACGGATGAACACGAATTTCCATTTGATTTAAATCGACGCTCTCTTTGAAATGGAATCATTGAAAAACACTGGCAATCGGTGAATAGCCACTGCTTCTCAGTTCTATGACTGAGAAATCTCCAGTCTTGTATTTTCATAACTGGGAATCGGTGGGAGTTTTCATTGATTCGCAGTTAAAGGGAACATTCGATCGATTGACGTGGAACGGTGATTTTATTCATCCGCGTGAGACTTTCATTGAAAGGGAATGTTCGAGCCTGAAAATAAATTTTACACGTCATCGGGAGCTTTGCTCGAAGAGGCGATTCGCCGAAGAGGAGAATTCATTTGTGTATTGCATTTGTATTATGTCGTCACCGTGCACGTTGTCATTCGTATGCTATTTTATTTTTTTTTAATTCAGGGATCTCACGTTCAGATTTCCAAGTATTTTGTATCGTCGGATTTGATTTTAATGCTTCTTCAGTTTCTAGAGTTGTCATTCGATTGCTTTCCTTGTGTTTGCCTAAATTAAAGTTTTACAAGAGCATGAATATAATATATCCCACGTGAGATCCTCATCTGTGCCAAGAAATACGTAGCATTTCGTTTGAATTCGAGATGGTAGCATTTATATTTGATTAGAAATCTATCGAATTTCTCAAGTGCCTTTAATTGCCTTTGCTTATTTAATAAAAGACTTTCATCAACACGTTCTTTAATTCTTTGTAATAATCAAATATTATTACAGTATACCCCCCGCGTAAATTATACCTTATCTTTTCAACGCGTGTGTAATTGAAAGCGGCTCATTTTCTGTTGCAATTCCATTTGGTGTTAAAAAATGTCCACAAATATCGATCGTTACTTGGCTACCTATTTCTTTGAGAAATCGAAGGAGTTGTTAACGAACGTTTCTCCGATGATGCTAGTTCATCGAAAAACGTCGTTCGCAGCTCGTCATTTTTTCACTCTACTCATCGGTCTTGCTGCAATTTTTCAGGGTAGCACCTTATTTTCAGCTAATTCAATTGAGGATGAATCTATAAATCGAGGATGTCGGATTTCTATTGGATTACTGAAAAATGACAATATTTGGAATTATCTCTCTGTGGATGACGATGTGATGATGACCATGATCTTGGATTCCGAAGTGAATCTTAAATTTCGGTATTGAATATATCCTTTTTTTTTCCTTTCTAATATTACCATGAATATGTTTCTCGCAAGTAGGTATGTATATACATCGATCGATCTTCATTTTTATTTATATTGATTCGTATAATTGTATTGATTAGGGTAAACCACCCAGTTATCGGACACCTTACAGTTATTGGATAGTCTGATTTAAATAAATGAAAACAAGGTTCCTAGTTTTTACTTAAATAAATATTATCAAAAACGGTACCTGGCTTATTGATTCTTGACTGTTCAATTACTGGATTGAGTATTCCAAAAGCTAAGAACATTGTCCAATAACTAAGTTTTTTGACTTGATCCCAGTTTTTTATTGTTGAAAATTATATTCTTTCCAACTTAAAATTGTAAGCCAATATATTTTCAATTAAAACATGCCACCACTCATATCTTTAGGTAGAAAAATATCTTTTTTAACACTGCCTCAAATTTTGTAAAATCTTTAAGTGTCCAATAACTGGGTGCAGGTTTACCCTACCTATACTTACCCAATAGGATTCAAAGTATTATATATGCAATATTTCAGTATTGATCGTTCTCGAATTAATACTATTTTGTACTTTTTGTTAAATTTAATCAAACAATCAATTATTAGGTTGTAACATAAATTTGGAATAACGTTTTTGACGTTGAGTCGACATTGTTCTAAACGGCGTAACTTTTTAACCACGAACCACAGCAAAACAGTTTATACCTTAAAATAATCGCAAGAAAACGAGCTTTCAAATGAGGTATAACACGTCACTGAATTTGCTTTACACACCTGAAAAAACAAGAATTATTCCAAATTTATGTTACAACCTAATATTAAGTATACGCGCGCGCGCGCGGGCACTGATTTTATTACTTATTTAATTTTGAATTCTGTTAATGCGAGAGTCTTTGATTAAAGCTCATGAATGTGCGTGCATACATGTACATGCAAGTAGATGTGTATGTTCTTTGATCGATCTTCATTTTTATCAAAATTAATTCATATAACTTTATTAATCTCTGTACTAGTATTTCAAATATTCGACATCTCTATATTAACTCTTCTTCAATTAATATTATTTTATAGTCTCATCCAAATTAAATCGAATGATTTTATTATTTTTTATTTTGAATTCTGCTAATGCGAGAGTCTTTGATCAGGGCTCATGCACGTGCATGCTTGCACATACAGTAGTCGTGCATGCTTATTGATTGTGATCTTTATTTTTATCTAAATTAATTCATAACTTTATTTATTTATAATGGTATTCAAAGTATATTCGATATTTCGGTATGAATTCTTCTTCAATTAATACTATTTTATACTCTTATTTAAATGAAATCAAATAGTCAGTTATTAATAACATATACGCGCACCGATTTTACGAGTATTATATTTAATTTTGAATTTTTCCGATGCGAGAGTCTTTGATTACAGCTGAATTAAAAAATTTCTCCATCTTTCAATGGTCGTGATTTGATCACGTCGAAACTTATAACTGCAAAAAGGGATAAAGGTAAAAGAATGTATTTTATATGCAGTCAATTCGTTTGTGCAAATAAGTTATATTTCTGTAGTGTTTCGTCTATTATTCAATATTTCGATCGGGAAATTAGCCGTTTGAGACTTTTCGCTCTCACGCAGCACACACAGCGCACTCTTCTCAAACCAACTCTAACTATCAAATTCTTGACCGTCGGTAAAGTATCGGCAATGTAGGTATCTACCGTATGTATCATGCCAAATTAAACAAGCAGATATACCGACATTGCCGAAACTTTACCGACGGTCAAGAATTTTATAGTTAGAGTTGGCTTGAGAAGAGTGCGCTGTGTGTGCTGCGTGAGAGCGAAAAGTGTCAAACGTCTGATTTCCCGATAGCTGTCAATTCGAAAAATCGAAGTATTGAATAATAGACGAAACACTTCGATCTCTTGAATTAACAGCTATCGGGAAATCAGACGTTTGACACTTTTCGCTCTCACGCAGCACACACAGCGCACTCTTCTCAAGCCAACTCTAACTATAAAATTCTTGACCGTCGGTAAAGTTTCGGCAATGTCGGTATATCTGCTTGTTTAATTCGGGATGATACATACGGTAAGCTTTTTTCGTTTGGGCCGGAACTGCCGAAGGTAAATGTCGCTTGTTGCGTTTCAGTCAGTTGATAAAGTAGATATATTTTTCGTGCAGCTCTCATGGAAAATTGGACAAAAGATACGTTTACCTACATTTATGCGAACGCGTTAGTTCAATCTAGCACTACCAGAGGGCGACGCGGTACGCGTCTCATCTTCTTGGACGTTCAAACTAGTATCGCAAGCATCGCGCGTACGGTTGGATATTCTTCGTAATAAATAGCTTTCTCCGTTAGGAGTAAAGCGAATTGCACTGAAAGTCGTTTCCTTCAAAATTGAAGACTCGCGAGTGTTCGAAAGTCTCGCGAAGTGGACCGCGAGCATACGGGGACGAACGGGAATGTTTTCTTGAAATATTCTTTTGTCGCGAAGCCGCGAACTCGTCGAGTCCAGCATTACAGTTGCCAGAGGGCATGTACCGGTAGCAGTCAACAGATGATACATTCTTCCTATTTAGCCCATTCGAGAAGTCTACGGTGAGAATGAGAGCGAGCGATAAATCGAAGGAGACATCGCAACTAATTCATCGAAGAGTGAGTTGATACGCACTTTTTTCGTTTACTCCTGTTTCCAATGGTAAGCGCGCCACTGGTGGTACGTGTAGCGTTTTCTCGTTGGATCGCATGTGCCGTATGTACATCATATTTTGCTAGCTTCACTGGCGATACCTAGATGCAACGCCGGGGGGTGCATGCATTTTTCCCCTTGTTATAAATGCTACCGTATCAGACTATATTTTATGTTAATCGTGCTTTCGATCGATGAAGGAACTGCAGTTTACGATGCAGTTCAGATCTGTATTCCTTCTCATTTGCTTTATGCGAATTTGACGATAATTATCAGGAAGACCTTTATCTCGTGGACCTTTCGTCTCGTGTTTATGGTGTTGCAAGTTTTTTGGACCACTAGAACACCTTATTGTTTCAAGTTTAGTTTCTTATTCCAAAACTTGTTTTCTAGATAAGTTTCTCTTCGAATGGGAAACGCATTCCGACCGGGTATTAGATTTATACGTTTTATGCTAGATAGTGCAACGAATCATTTGTAGTATTTCCTTAATCGTGATGAAATACTCACGTAACGTGTACAGAGAAAAAGAATCAGTTGGATCTACTAAACATTACTTGCGAGGTCGCAAGTAATTATCAATTTACATCAATTTGATCTTCTCTCATATTAATTAGATATTTCTTCCCGGCAATCACATACTCTTGTACATGATTGTAAGGAAGAGATATCAAATTTATGAATTAAAAAATTTAATTTAAATAGATAATTACTTGCGACCCCGCAAGTAATTTTCAGTAGATCCAATTGATTCTTTTTCTTTGTGTAGTCATTCGATTTGTGAAGTCCTGTAATATATTCGAGCAAGAGTAATTGATATTTCAGTTCTGCATTATCCTACTCGCATTAGAGAGAGAGAGAGAGAGAGAGAGAGACAGATATGCATATATTTCTCAACCACACCCTCCCAATTTCTCCATACGTGTTGATCACCGAAATAATTACTTTCTTATCCAGTCGGACGTGCGTAAAATCGAACACGCCATTTTCACATTAAATTCCCCCCATTCGTTATTTTTACGCGATACGTTAACAGAGCACACGTCGGATAATTTTCCATGGTACGCTACCGCGATATAAAAACTAAAACACATTATCCCGCGCGTTTCGGCGACCGCGAGAGACACTGCAGGCGTGACCCGGTGGTTTATGGATTTCCATTCGCACCGCATTATATTCCGTGTGTCTGCCGGTAAATGTGGAGGTCGTAAAGCACTGCCACTCCTACCTACTCCCCATAATTAATATAATAAACGGGTGGGCTGTTATCACGGCAGCTCGCCCTCTTCTCTCGCGTTTCGCGAGACTGGTTAGGGAAGATAAGCGCAAAACGGTCTAATGCTTCGGGACGATATAATTTCCCGTTGCTGCAAGACTCGTCTCTTTTCCGTTCGACCGCTCGGCGTTATCGCGATTGTTGTCCGCGGTTACACTTGCTCGCCATTTTTACCCGGCGACGTTAATTGCTCGCATGACGAATGTAGGTCGGCGGTACCATTTGCCAGTTCATTTCCATTATTGTTTCGACCTTAACGAAGGAACGAGCGCGATAACCTCCTTCAGCCCTCTCGTCCCGGTAGCGCACAGACGTCGCATCTGCTTTGAGCCTGAGAGCGAAGTGCTGATAACAGTGTTATGCAAATTAACAGTCCTAACCTTATCCGAACTCTGGCTCGTTTAACTTCTTAATAGCAGCCTGCGAACGTTGATCAGAGCTGAATCGTACTCCCGCGTCTGCGAAGTCGTACCCAACCCGCTCGGTCCCTCATTTCCTCATCCCCACGCACTATAGTCAGGCTCTATAATTATTCAATCCAATGGATAACTAGCTCTAATCTATTTGCAGTCTTCACTCTCAACCTCTCCTTCCTCTTCCTGCCCTCCAGCTCCTCTCGCCCCTTGCCGCGCGAGTGCTTTGGGGTGCGGTTGCAACGTCAGCTGGATCCTGGACTTATAATTACCGTGGCTCTCTCGCTCGTTCGAGCGGGCAAGAATACGGCTAAGGGGGTGCTGGGAGGCAAGAGAAACGCTCTCTTTTGTCTCGAGTGCTTGACACTCGCCTTGCATCGAGGAGATGCACTTTTCGATCGATTTAATCCACTAAAGTCGCATTCGCGGGGAATTAGTCCCTGGTTATATTTTTTCACGAAATAAAGGGGGAGGGGGGATGGCGCAGTGCGGTGGTATGAGTTTGAGTTACTGAAACTAGGGGTCAATTTTCAGTAGTTTCGGTTTTTCGATTACTAAAAGCCGCAAATATTAAGAAATTACGGTGGCGACCTCCTCCCCCTCCCCCCCTCTCGTTCGATCGGCCAAGTTGATTCATATAATCCGATCGCGCGGAAGCGATGAGCGTCGCAAATACAACTTTGTACTGGGTTGCTGCATTTTTGTTTAATAACAATTGAGTTTCGAAATCGAATCGCGGGGGAGGAAAGAGACTGCAGGGAGGATCGGAGACGCCTCGTGCTTCGCGTGTAATAGATGTCGGACGGCAGATCCAATTACTGCATTAAGGCGCTTCTTCCGCGAGGGGCTCGGAAAGACTCAGCGTTTTTCAATAGGAGCCAAATGAGAAATTTCAAGGCGCGCTCGCCCAAGCGTCATGATTCCTTTCCAAGTAATTCTCGAATTGGTCAGATTTTCTGCTCTTCGATTCGCGCTTACCGTACGCCTCAGTACCTTCGCCGTGTCTTTGCACTCCGGCGGAGAGGTTCGAGACTTCGCATTTGAGGCTTCGGTCGTTGATTCTATTTCGAGAAAACGCTTCGATACGAATATCAATATGAGAGTACGATTTCAAATAGCGTTTTTATTATTCGATGATTTTTGTTACGTAATTCATTGATGAGATAAACATCGATGGTCGCAATATTACAGGGAGAAAAAAGATTAATAATTTTTACAGTGAATCTTAGTAACAGAGCTGACCTCGAGGTGAAAAATTGAATTTTTAAATAGATACAGCGTATTTTTTTTACAGTCCGTTGCAGTCTAAACCCGTAAACACCCGACATATATTAACTGAAGATTGGTAAATTTTACCGTATAAAAACTGATGTTTATACTATTACGAATTATAAAAAGTACGCCATGGTCTATTGAACATTTCAATTTTTCACCTCCAGGAGCCCTGTTACTGGGATAACTGTAAAAATTCATAGGTTTTCCCATGATTTTTACCAATCTTTTCTCTCTATGTAAGTTGAGTTTTTGTACACTTTAAACAATTCTGCGGTGTGGATCTGTGTAGACCACTTTTGTTGTTCGACAACAATGGCATAAGACTGAATTACACTATAGATGTGGTAAATATAGGTCCACACCGGTGAAATGGTGTTAAAAATTAACAACAATTTTTTACTGCGGAGCGATTGCGCCAGGATGAAATAACGCCGAAGTGGGGCCATAGTTGCGATGGTATAAGTTTCATCATAAAGGAAACAATCGCTATAAATGGAAAGAAGATTGAGCGAAATCTTCGAAGGGTAGCGAGGTGCAAGTAGACGATGGAAAAAGAGGTACGGAGGGATGAAGAAAATTTTAATTCGTTTCTGCAGGCGCCCCCGAGCCGCCGCGGGCACTTTGCCAAGTATTTCAGAAGAATCTACTCCCTTTTCACTCTTAACAGATCATTTTTCTTTCTTTCCCCTGTATAACGAGTACAACCGCCTTTCATCCATCCGGTTGCCTCGCTTTGTTCGCTATATTTTCAGTTTGACGGTGCATCGGTTATTGGCGCGTGCCAATAAAGTGTATAAAGGAAATAGTCTGATATTAATATCGGTAATAAATTCATCCTCGACATATTTAGAACGCGGATGTTTATTAAGAGAGGGTAGGATGTGTCGTATCGCTTTGTGAATTCACACTCGTTTTCATAAAAAAAAAAAAAATCGCAGGGTCCTGATTGGAAGGATATAGGTATATCCTCGTGAGCAAATTAAGCCGGACGGAATACATGGTTATGAATCTGCCTCGTGCATCACGGAGGGGTGAGAGAGAGGGTAGAGAGAGGTGCAGGTGGCGTGAATAATTGATTTGTACCTTTGGAGTCAAATTAAGCACGAGCGTGTCGGGTTCGCACTCCTCCTAGTGGCGGATTCCTTTCTTTCCAATGAAAACAAAAATATCCTTTGCCGGTGTAATTAACAAAATAATTAAACAAACTCTTTGTGCAATTACCAACCCCTTTGCGAGCCAGGACCCCTTGATTACAAGCCGAGCACGGCTCGCAGGAAGAATCTACAGGGCGCACACACAGACGGGCTTGCCCGGGCACGGCTAACCCGAGATTTGCTAAAGTTTTGCGAGAGTTTCTGACCGAGGGGAGAGATAGTACTCAGACTCGCGCGGTATCATGGGCTAACGCGGCTCTGTCTCCCAAAGAATCACTCGGCGGGTTCCTCGCGTATTTTCGCGAAAAATCCGACCACGCTCATGCATTCATTCGATTCGTCGCGCACGCTCGAATTCAATTTTATTGATAATCCTGTTACGTGAAGAATTTATCAAATTTTGAGGAAGGCTAGAAATTAATATGTCATTTAAAAACGAGCGGAAAATAATACGATAATGAAAATAAACAAGATATAAGATATGAATCTCTTCAAAATATTATTTTATCGAGTTTATAATTATAAGTAGAACGGAGAGTAAATAAACTCATTTATAATTGCCCGCAGTAATTTAAAGAGGTGTCGCAAGCATAATAAGAGAGCTATTGTTAGTGCTTTTCTGCCACAACCTAATGAAATTCAAATGTACGAGCCGGGCTTAAAGTGGTAAACTATGTTTTACATTATCTGGCGGCGCAACGACAATTATAAGTTTTGCAAACACGTAGTCCGCGTGCAGCTTCTCAACGAGGTAGCACGCGGCGATGAAGCGGGGGATTGTAATAAATTTTTAATTTTCATCGAAACCGCGCAAGTTACATTCAACTCGGTAATGCTCTAACTTTGCTCGCATATACGTACGCCGTGCGCCACCTACGTAAGCGCGGATGGAGTAAAATCTTCCCCTTATTGTTGCTCGTAGGTACCTGGGCTTTCCGACGTCGGGTTTGAAAGTCGTCGACGAATTTCGAGGTGTACTTACGCCTACGCGGCACGCGGCAATACATTTCGGCAGTTGCGAAATAAATCTCGAGGCGCGACGTGAAAATGAATAATGCAAATTCCGACTAAATTGGCGGCGCGAACGAGTACGGATATGTTTTCATTGTGGAATGAAATGTAAAACTGGCTCTTGTTCGCATCCCCGCATGATAACGCTGTTTGCTTCTCCGGTAAAAAAAAAAGAAATTATTTGGTCTAACCTACAAAAATTTATGTTTCTAAACGAATAATCTTTAATTCCGTCAATGGAAAATTAGTTGAACCGAGTAAACAATTCGATAGCAGCCCGCGATGTCCTGTTTATTACGTTCGACCATTTTTTTGGTGCAACAATTGCGCGAGTTTTTATCACGTAACACCATATCGGAACAATGACCACTTCGGTCGTTAAGCCGTCGCCGCGCTCGCGACAATTCCTCGCGCTTCATGAAATTCAGAATTTTAACTGTCAAGTGTCACGTCCGGTAATACACAGAGGAGCCGCACGAACAAATAATTGATAATTCGTCCGGACTCTATCTCTCCGCGAAATGAATGTACAGGTACATGCAACTCGAATGAACACGCGACTCGCGCTTTATGACGGTCATAAAACAAACGCTGAAGGTGACAAGGGTAACCTGGTTTTGTTACGTATTATTTCGCGCGCGAGGTTATTCGATAAAAGTTTCAGCATAATTTCCCCGCCGTGCATTTCTCGTTCTACACCGGCTAAAGACAAATGAACTCGATAAACTGTCGCGAAGCGCGCCACCACGCGGAGTCGTAATATCAGTGTCGCACGACAAAGTTTCCCATGCCCCCGGCTGGCGTTACAATTGGAAGGACCTCCTCGAGCTTTGCGCCGCTTTGACCGTTCTCTTCGCGTGTAGCGCAGGTTGCCCCTTTGCGAGTCTGGAAAAAAAGGATTCGATCGATTAATCCGGTATTAGAGAGACGTTGCTTCGGCGATACGTTCATTGCCAAATCGACAAACATTTTTTCCCCGTGTAGTATATACTACGTAAGTACCCAGTCAGATACTCCTGATTCACGGCATGTGTCAAGTTAGAGCTGCTTTAAGTTTTTCAAATTTTTACGTTAAATTTACAGAAATCGTTTATTTGAAGTTTTGTGTAAATTGCAAATGATACATCAAATTTAGATCATATGGCGTGATTTAAATTTGACGTTATAAATAAATTTACGTAAAATTTACTTGTCGAATCGCATTAATATGTAAAATTTATATAAATAAAAATAAATGAAAATAATTTCAACAATCAATTACGTAAATAACAGTGTCAAGGGAGGACTCACAAAACATATGCAGTTGCTGCACGTCGTGATCTAGGTTTCCGTAAAGTTGCTGCAAAATTTAGATCGTATGTCTGGCTGGATAAGGCTAAATTTATTCTCCAGGAAGGAAATTTTAATTACTATTATCTCGTTATCTATGAGCTTTTAGCTAATATTTATATAATACTTTTTTGAAAATTACGTTTCAATTTATAACAAAGTCTTATATCGACGTAGGCCAAAAGTTTATTGATAACAGTGATTGAACTTCCGTCCCCGGCGAGTAAGCTTAGCGTCCCCGTTTATGGCATGCATAGTCTTATTGTTAGCGCGGACGAAAGGCTAATGGGGAAAGCGTGGATTGTCCCTTACGTTGGCGTTCTCGCAAGTCTAGAATGAGTGCTCGTAATAAGACAGAGATTTAGGAGTAGAAATGGGGTTATTAAAGCTAACTGGGGTGAAGCCTGCGAAGTAAGGGTGTACTAATGCTGGTCATTTCGGCGAGTGTCTCTCGTATGTACAACCACAATCTGGACTACCACTCCTACTCTATACGTATTTGCGGTTCTTTCTACATCGTCGGTTGAGAAGAGAATACTATTCTAAGTCTTTTTCTATTAGTTTTGAGTATTACGCATTTGAAAGTTTTATTGCCCTATAACGAAGACAATTCTGGGCAATTTTTCGAGGTAGGTATGGTTTTTATTATAATATATATAAATTAAATATTATTTAATTTGTATATTTAAATAGTTACCTGAATTGGGACACACTGTTTCATGTTTCATGTTTTTGGACATAGGATAGTAGATATTCTTTTCAACCGACGATATTAATCCGTTAATATTTCTGCTCGCAGAGAGTTATTCATAAAATTTCCTTCCCATTCTTGTAATTAATATAGTCACGATAAATATGCAATACTGACTATTTAAGAATATCTCACTTTTATTTCTCCATGTGCTTCACGTACTTCATAGTAAAGGATTCAACGGTAGCCACTTACAGCGAAGTCTAAAGCATATCAACTTGTATGCTGTACCTGACAACTTTTATATCTCATATTTCTGCGTGCGCATTCGACTACGATGTACATCTTTTTTTTCCCGAACTCGCAAAACTCGTCAATATTCTCTAGGTATAATATTTATTGCGACAGAATGTTAACTCTTTGATTTATTCGTGGGTGGTAATTCAAACATTTTGGCGACATCGCGTAAATTGCAGCGGCGAGACCACTATACTTAACGTGCATGGAGCCTCGGCAGAAAATTGTAATATTTTACACGTAAAAATAAAATGAAACTTCGCGCGTACCGGGGGGCGGAAAATGAATTTCCTGAATTATGGCTGCTGTAAAAAGTCATGTTTTATTCATAGTTACCGGTGAGACGACGACGATGGTGGGGAGAGGGTGGGGTGGTAGGTCCACGTTTCGAAATTAGCCGCTGACTTTTGCGTATACGTGTACCGATGACAGGTTTGGAATTAAAAAATGGGGGAGTCAACCTCGTGGGGCCAAGATAGGAACGTATAAGATTTAGGCCGGCGAAAGTTCTCGTCGAAAGGAGAGGAAAGTTGGATTCTCTTTTTACTTCCACGCGGAAGGGAAACGGCATCGTTTTTTGCCACGGCTACCGAAAGGATATATCAAGCAATTACTTAATTAATGGAAAAACTCAACCCTCTTCTTTTCCTCCCCCATCTCTCTTCCTCCCGCTATCGCCCTGTTTCCTCTTTCCACGCTCAACTTCATGTTCCTACTGCCTACTTCGGCGAAATTAAAAATGCTTTCCGTGTACAACCTTTTTTGCGTCTAGCCGATATAGTTAGCCCCTTAGGAAGGGACCTCGACGCGAGGGATTTCCGTCTCGGCGTTTTTACCCCGCGACGAGGTTTCCCACTGCTCGGTCGTCGATATTTAATGGTCGGGAATGGTCGTTATACGCCTCGAAGAAAAGCGCGGACGGGAATGATTTGCAGAAATTATTGAGCTTGGCCAAAGTTGACAATTCGGTTTTTAAGCAATTTTTTATCGTAGATTCGAAAAATTTGGGCAAAATTATCAACCCCGCGTTTTTTTCAGTTTTCATTCTCGGTATTATCTGAACTAGAAAAGGACATTCAGAAATACAGCTACGTTATCGTGCTGTAGATAAGTGCTCTATCTCTCCCGCATTCGCAACTTAGCATAAGTGTGTCTCTCTGGCGTTTCGATGACGTCACGTTTTTGTAGAGAGAAACGCATTTATAATTCGGTAAATAATAATTTTTTCGGATATTTTCTTTTTCGTGCAATATATTGAATATGTATGCAGATTATAGATTAAATTTAAAGATATGAATAATCGTTTTATTTAATGACCGAATCGGAGGCACACAGGCGCATGAATTTGTGATATTTCTTAAAAATTTGACATGTTCGTATGAAGTCGCTTTATGATTCTTATACTCGAACCAAACGTGTGATTCGTCGTCTACGTATCATGAAGAAAAAAGGCACTTACTCGAAAATCAATTTGTTTCTCAGTGCGGCGATTATCGAGCCGGAAAACGATCATTTTATATAGCGTCGACTCCCTCGCGAACGTCACCGAAAGTGCCGTATAACCCTAAGTTCCCGCCCAAGCGAGCAAAAAGTAATTTTGCCTCGTAACGGTCGGTTTTGCCGAGATGACTCTTCGAGTTCATTACCGGACCGCTGCGCGGGTTCTCCGTCAGTCCCGGGTGAGCGGTCCTGGGGCTAAAGAAGAAACTGCGCGGGTAGGAGAGTGTTCCGGATCGAACACCTGGGTCCGGGCGCGCGGCGAGGGAATTCTTAACGTTAAAAGGCACCCTTAAAAAGCGGCCGGAACGTAAATCCCACCGCGTTTACACCCCAAGCGTGTTTTATCATTATCAAATTATCGTAACTCGTAGAAACGTCAGCGTCGCGCGTTTATCGCCGGAGAGTCGTTTTTCTTCCCATCCCGTCTCTTTCACATATTTAATTACCGCTCATTTATATCCACGCCCGCGCGAGAACCTCTCAGCAGTGCAAATAAAAATAAATTCCCGGTCGAATTTACCCGTAGAGACGCGGCTGCCGGAAACGTATTACCGATACGGACGATGGAATTCGCATCGGAATAACAAAAATCCATTAGGTGCGACGTCGATCGACGGAGGGACTGCAGTGGGACGGAAAAGTGTAGCGGCAAGGACGATGAAGCTATGCATGGAGGGCGGGACGGAGGAGCCAATCGCGCAAAGACTGACATTATCAATAAAATAAATGAGATGGATTCACTCTCGTCGTTGAATCCCGCGCAAGAAACGATAATGAAATATATCTACGTGCGCGCGCGCACCAGCTCCTCGCCCGGATGCACTGCGTCCGCAATTACTTAGCATCGGTGATCAATCATGACTGCTCCCCGGGAAAATTGTTGTCCGCTTTCGGTGCGCGAGTATTGCGTCTGGCTCTCCCTCCCACCCCCTCCTGCCATCTCCCGTGGGACGCGATCAAAAGTTCGAGCAATACAAGTACAACTTTACCGGAAGGTGCAGGGATCAGCCGCTTCGGGTGATTTGCCCGTGATCGGTCGGGCCACTTTCCGGCGGGTGGGCGTGGCGGCGATTTTTCAAGGGCAACACGGTTGTCCCCTCTTCGCGATGGTGTATCATTTGCGTAAATCCTAGGACGCGCTGCCGTCGTTTCCGCGTCTCTCGATCCATTAAGCTCGAACGGTTGTCAATCTCCTTCAACCCCTCTTACTCCCGGACGCGATCTCTCGATGAACTCGGCGCGCAACGGAAACGGACTCGAGCCTTCCACCCCCTCCCCGCCACCCGCGCTTCGGTCGTGCCAGAGTGCCGCTCTAATTCATCCTGCAATCGCGGACGCGCTCCGTGTGTGCAAACGAAACGAATCGGGTGCGCTTAAAACTGCAGAGCGCTTCGAGTGCTCGTTTCATTCGAATTGCCGCCGCGGGGGTGGGAAATCGAACGAGCGAAGCTGCAACGAAAATTGGAGGACATGCAGAGCGCAGATCGGTTTTTACTCGATTTGTTATAAACTTCTTCCGCGCGGTGCTTATCGCATTTCGTTTCGGGTTAAAAATCGTAATTTTAAAAGTGTACCGCACACTGAGAAATAAAAAGTAGCCAACAAAATAATTTTGTTGAGTCAATTTGATAATCCAAACAAATATTTGTTGGATTATCCAAATGTTTAGCTCCGCCATCTGAGCTTTCGTAAAATCAACCAAAGAATTTTGCGATTCGAAAAAAAAAAACGTTTTGTCGGCTCCTAATCATTCAAAATATTTTGTCAGCCCAACCAAGAGTTCCTTCAGTGCACATCGAGACTTTTAAAGACGGCCATCAAACGTGTGTAGCATCGTTCCATGGCAAATTATCCGAGTATTCTAATAACTTCGCGGGAAGAGCGTCTGCGGATATGGAACCATAAATTTAGTTCTTGCGTAATCCCATTCTATCAGCCAATAGCAAGCGTCGGTAGGCGCGGGCGTGACATATGGATCGCGCGAGCTCTAAACTCCCATAAATCCGGCCGGCAAGTTTAATTCGTTTTTTTCTCCCGTTCGCTCGATTCTCTCGCCTATCATTGTACCGTTATCTGCGGAGAACCGGATAGCGGTGGACAAAGGGACGCGTTTCCGTCATCCATCCATCTTAAAATCGTCTCTTTTCGAAATACGTACCCCCCGCGAGAGAGTTTAGCGTATTCGTGCCGATAAGATACGGCCGCTGATAAATCCGCCATAAAGTATTACTCGCCGTTACGGTGGGTATATAAAGCACATCTCGTACTCTTGTACAGATATACGTATATAAAAGCGTATACTCTCTCTCTCTCGTAAAACTCTCGTGCCGCGCGCGGATCTTTCGAAATCTCTCTTAATCGCGATAGTTGCGCTTCGAGAATCGCGTAAGTATCTCAAAACTATTTCACGGCGAAGAGAGGAAAGAATTTATCGGTACAAAGGCTTTAGGAGAAATAAATCGAACGGCGAGGCGCTGCCGGAAATGGAAGTCCGGCAGACCAGGCGCCAATCAACGGCGGTCGTTTGCCCGTTATCCGGAAAATATAGGTACCTCGGCGAGAGAAGGTTATAGCGACGTTTTTATGGAGCCGAAGATCGAGTCGATTAATTGTCAGGTGAAATGAGATTTGTGACGTGTGCTGGTAATTTGTCGTGATAAATGGATCGATGGTCGGATATATGAAAAAGCATATCGCCTGTCTTCATCTATTGTTTCTCGTTGAATCAAATTGTTGTGCTCGCCTATGAGCGCATTATTGAAACTAAAGATTTTACTTTCGAGAAGAATGTAGTAGTACAGTCAATCTGTCATGAAAGGAGGGGCGGATACAAAAATTCGGATAGGGCGGAATTTTAAACGTGTTTTTCCTGGCGGATAAAAAGATAAAATCTCAAGTTCTCGTATCAAACATTGTAGAGCTCGAAATTTGCAACATTTTTTGTCCGAGAACGCGAACTCTCTGTATTTAGTTCCCAGAAAGATAGAAGGCGCCAAAGTTTCTAAAAGTCATAAACAATATATATGTTTGTAATAGATTTTTTGAGATCTAAAAGTTTGACGAAAAAGATTTCGCTTTATATCAATTTTTGAAGGTCGAAACACGGAGAAACTGAGTTTTGGGAAATTTCGCGTCCTCTATCTTCTTGGGAACTAGCTACAGAGAGTACGGTCTCAGACAAAAAATGTTGCAAATTTCGAACTGTAGAATTTTTGTTCTTACACCTTCTTCCCTTCGATGAACAGGAAATGAGATAAATCGATTCCAAAATTGTTTTCAAGATGGCGTTAAATGATACAGGTGGGGACACGGAAAAACTTGGGATTTTACCTTTTTATACCACCAGAAACAGCGTATTAAAATCAGCCTTACTCCAATTTTTTGGATCTCAAATAATTTATCGACTGTACTAAACCTAACGTTGATTATTTCTACGTTTGATAGAAGAACCGTAAAGGCGCGTTTTCCTAGCGACGCACATTTTACCCCGGGTAGAACGTAATACGTCCGGCGCAACGTAAGATCTAAATGCGCGACGTAGAAGTGTTTTCCTACGATTTTCAGTTATACGTCAACGGCTACATTATGAACGTGGTGAACAATAGGAAATAAAGTTTTTAGCCTTTAAAGTGTTACAAGATAATTTAGAAGAAGAAATTGAAATATTATCTGTGATTCACAAGGGGACAAGGAATTCTACAAGCCAATTATATCAAAATAGAAGCAGCGAGGGTGCGTTTGGATTACTACTTTATAAATACCTGCTAGACGGCGAAATAAAGTTCAAGGAATATTTTCAATTTACAAAAAACACCAATTTTCGGTTCTTCTTGATCTTATCAAAGAGGATTTAAAGGCTCAGCCATGCAATCGTGTGGGGGAAACCCTATTTCCCCAAGTAAAAAGCTAGCTTTAACATTAAGGTAGGTATACCTACTGTACAAATATAATTTGATGTTCAATGTTCGAGAATAAATGTTAGAGAAATATTACAAACTAATATCATTTCACAAACATTTTAATTATATTTCTAGTCGATATGTTGTCCGCTGCTCTCATAAAATGTAGTTAGGTTAAACGAATTTTCGACTTGAAGAGGCAACAATGGATCTACATCTACAATAACCACCCACTATTTCGATCAATTTTTCATCAACAGTAGCGCTAAATCGAATTTGTTACATTTTTGAACTCATTTTGCGGTCGGTTCGTTGCGCCGAGCGTGTTACGCCGAAGCGGAACCTTTTGCGCCCTCTAGGAAAGCACTCGTACTATATTTATAGTTAACTAGTTGACAGCGTATTTCGCCGGACGTATTAAGTTCTGCTCGGCATAAAATGTGCGTCGCTAGGAAAACGCGCCTTTACGCTCGTGCATCGATCCGCGGGACGGTTATGCAAATCGTAGTACTTCACGCGACGACGACGAGCGAGTCGCGATGCGTTTTTCTCTCTCGACTGCGTCGGAAACGTATCACCGTTCGCGCGATCGTTAGCGTTGTCAAACATCCGACGAGCACAGAAATAGTGCAACGGCTTCGTGTGAAACCCCGGAGCCGCGTTAGTCTCCCCCCTCCATTAGCATAAATTTGTCGCGGTTTACAAGAAAAGGTTTTTGTTTCGGTATAACACGTACCAGATGTCGTCCCGTAAAAGTGGGAGATGTTTGGAATTACGAGTCGACCGCGTGGGCTCTATTAATTACGGCCGAGGTGGTTTAACGGATTTTTGACGTACTTTTGCACTTAGGAGTAATAACCATAAATTGGATGAGATGGCCTTTTCTCCTGTCTATTAAAACCGGGATAACGAAAGTTGGTCAAAGTTTAGTCCCGTGTAATCTTCGCTGAAATGTCTACTTTCGTTCTCTAGCCCACGTAAAATAAAAGGGGGTATCTCACTCGAGATAAAATATAATTAAAGTTATTAAAATCTAATCAATATATGCATCGAACAGTTATCGATATAGTTTTCTAACTCTTACGATTGACTCCGTTAGCAACCCCTGCACATTGAGAGAAGAGTACCTATATTAATCACTCTTATACTAAATAATAGATTTGACATTTTGGGGAAAGTTTTGCGTTCATTACTTTACTGTACGATAGCGATTGAGCCGCTCGTAGCAACAACAAGTTAAGTCGAGTTAAGTTTTTATTATAGATTTATCAATTTCAACGTCCAGCGTCATATCAACCATATGCGGTACAAGTTACCGGCTTCTTAGAATTAGCCGGAAACACTGTTACTTGTACTGCATGTAGTTGATATGAAGCTGGACGTGGAAATTAATAAATCTATAACAAAAGCTCGACTCGACCTATAAGCTGTTGTTGCAGCGTACGGCTCAATTGACATACGTTTATTGAAGTTCATTAGATGTATGTCAACTGTTGTTATACAATAAAGCAATGAATGCAATACCTTCTCCAAAATGTCAAATCTATTATCTAGTATAACAGTGATTAATGTACGCTTCTCTCCGTATATCAGCGGATAACCTTGCTATACACTAACGTATTCAGTAGACTTGCTGCAGGTTGCATATTCCTATGCGTCGCGCGCGGCATCTGCATAATCGTATTGTCGTTGAGTCACATTTGCGGGAGCTTGTATACGATAACTTTCCTCGCAACTAGAATTATTACCGATGCCACTGCGAACTTTTTTCATCGCAATAACCTACAGAGCGTCGTAACGTTAACTCTCCCCGTTGTCGATTAGTTTATAGAGAGCGTCGAAACGATGAAAGATTTCGCTGCAGCCGTACAGCAGCGCCGGAATATTTTATCTACGGGAGGGGCGTAATAGACTCCGGCGAGATGAGATGAAATACGACTCGCGCGAGAATCGAGTCCCGGCGCTATTTCCATCGTCTCGATCAAATTCATCGATTCCCAGAAGCGACCGCGTCCCGGTACGGGATCGATGCATGAGTAATCGCGCCAGCGATCTACTCGGGGCGCCGAGAAAGAGAAAGGGCAGGCTGAAGTAGAGGAGAAAGGCCACTGAAAGCCGGAAGAATGGGCGAAAAGGGATGAGAAGGGGGCGGGAAGAGAGCAGAGTGCAAGGGGGTAGGTCGGGCGTCACTGGCGACGGCGCCTCTCGCCTTATATATGTATGTACCGAGCTGGTATTCCGGCGCGAGGTGTGGCGGCAGAAATTGACGGAACTGGGTGAGTTCGGGCAATGCTGGGAGAGCCGTGTGATGAACAGTCGACGCAGTGCTCGCGCGTCACGTGTTAACGCGTGGAGTGGTACGTGTCCGAAAGGTGGTTTACGGAAGGGAGACGACGCGCGATGAAAATTGATCGCTCGCCGCGCTCGTTATACGGGAACAATTTCGCCCCTTGTTGTTCGGAGTGATATCGAAAAAAAAATGCACAGATTTATCGACGAGATATTGAAAGAGATATAAGACGTCAGAGCGATCTTACAGTGATTTCTTTCATATAAAAAATCACCGACATCTCGGTGTTCCCTCGGTACTTTGTCAATCTTATCTACGATCTCGAAATCAGCACGAAAATGTATATCAAATATTTCCTTGCAAAATCTAAGATACATAAATTCTATTCAAGATATAAATTCTGTTCGATAATAAAAATTGTTTTCATCTGTTCATACCGTACACTGAGAAAACAATTTATTTGTAGTTAATAAATATTTGTTTGAATATGGCAAATTAAACATTTTATTGAATCAAGTAAATATTCGTTAATTGTAACGATATTTATTTGGCACAATTCGGTCTTTAAATAAAAAAAACATTCATACTTTTAAATTCAATTTGCAATCTGCATACATATTCAATATTGCACGAAAAAGAAAATATATCTGAAACAATAATTATTCGCATATTTATAAATGTGTTTTTCTCTACAACGTCGTGACGTCATCGAAATGCCAGAGAGACGTACTTATACTAAGTTGCGAGTGCGAGAGAGATAGACTTACAGACGACGACGTAGCTGTATTTCAAAATGTCGTTTTCCAGCTCAGATAGGGGCAAAAGTGAAGACTGAAAAAACACGGGGTGGATAATTTTGCCTACATTTTTCGAATCGAATGCTTAAAAACCGAATTGGATCCTTTTAGGCAATCATTTAAATGAAATAAACATTTTAATAGTCAACATAGTTAATATATTTTCTCGTCCTAACGAAATATTTATTTCGCCGTATTGAAAATTAGATTTATTAATTGTCAATAAACTGTTCTCTCAGTGAATCGTCCCTACTTTTACCTCGCCCTCTTTTACTGGAACAACCCCCTAACAATGCGTCGCCCACGCGCTCCGGCGAAATCGAACGCAACCAAATCACGCGATGGCACTTGGAATACATGATAAATGCGGGATCGATCCGCCTGTTTCTACAATCGGGGGAGAGCAGTCGTCTAAACTCGCCCCTCCGTGCTTTCCTCCCGCACCCTCTTTACGAAAATAGTTTCCAATCTCCAGGGTTCCCATAAGTCACGCCTCCGCTCCGTCCGCCCGCTTCCTCACCCCGTATATCGTGTGAGTGCTGCAGCTCGGTTTGGCGCGCGGGAGGGTAGCACCGTATGTGTGTTCCAGGCACGTATAACTGGCTTGTAAGGTGGTTTTAAGAATATCGGGTCGGTGCGCACGGATACTGGTGGCAGTAGCGCCCGCGCCGGTGCAGACACCTTACACTGGTACGAGCTGGCATTCCGGCCAATGTTACCGGTCCAAATGAGAGCAATTGATATTTACCTAACCGTCCGGGAGACTTACCACTACGTTTATCGTTACCGTGGTAGTAGCGGCGAGGTGTAGCCGCGGTACCGCTTGGAATTCCTATAGCTGCGGAGGGTGGTTTTCGCTTTGAGACCACAGTGGAGGAAGCGGTCGACGAACACGGCAAACTCCGTTCCGTTGTAAAACCATTCTCTGCAACTGCTTTCAGTTGAATCAGTACGAATTGTTTCGATCGAGCTGGCGGTTCATTTTAAGCATGCGTATTTTATACGGCACGTAAAACGTGTCGAATTTACTTTAGACGGTAGTGGACGTTTCTTTCTGTAACTAAACATTCGACACTAACATTAATATTTAAGGACAATTAATTTTTTAAATCATCGACGATAAAAGATAGGGGGGCAAATTAAATTATATCGACACGCGTATCGCTAAGCTGATGGAAAACAAAACAAGAGTTACAGAATCATTTATCAAGCGCGTTTAGCGAAATTTTTGCTTCCTACGTAAGTTTCTACAGCGTCTGTTTCGCGTAATCCAACTACAACTATTTACCGAGTCGTGTACCGACGCAATTATTAACCCAGCGCCAGTGGAATCCGAACCAGGTTACTTACCGTGTCGTAGCGTCTTGTAGCGTCGCCGAGATATTTCACAGATATTCTCCAAAGAGTGCAGCTATTTAGAGCCACTTATATAAAGTTACAGCAGTGTTTCGTAAATTCATCAGGGGAAGCGTTGAGGTGCGCCACGCTACGCTACTGAAATATATAAAAAAAACGACGCAAACGATGATATTTTGACTTCGAGCGATGCGGCCACATTCCATATCTTTTATTGTTTTTATGTCTTTTATCCATCAGTTTCAGTCCTGCTGTTTGATTGTAGAGAAAAGAGATGTCGAGATTTTCAATAGCCGAGGTCGATAATACGTATCTTATTGAAATGGTCGTCAAAAGGCCTTGAAATTTTGCATACATGAAATTTAACACTAAATTAAAGCATGTACAAAAATTCAGATTTTTATATAATATTAGCTACAGTGATCCAACATCCTTAAGTCGTACGTCATGTAATCTAACGGGGACGTGGTTGACTGGTGAATGGCTATTGTTTCCATATAATGTACGTCGCCACAGATATGTCACACCAGAGAGATACCGTTATATTCCACGGTCGTATTAAAAAAACGTGAGTCGTGAGAGGGACGACGCTGTTACGATTCTGTCACTCGCAACTGAAACATCCGTTTATCAGAGGTCGTCACGATGCATCGAGCTGTGCCTTTCGCCGTCTGGTATTTTGTATCGCGCAAAAAAGGTATAAAAAAACGTTGATACAGTTTTCATTGACCGGAGTCTCTCCCTCTTTTCTTCAAGGCTGTAATATATATGTCGGCAGAATCGGGAGGGTTATTTGAATTCTTCGATTTTCTTGCCCACGGCAATTTTATATTGAAGAGAATTGTATCTGCCCTTCCCCGTCTCTATAAGATTGATGATATCTCAGTGTCCCTTTGAGATTTCATCAACAAGTCTGTGATTTTTGGAATCAGCATGAAAAAAATACATCGGATAAGGTGGTCGAGAGTTCGATTTTCGCGAAAGTGTCATGTACCTCTTGACATTTTTTAATTTTTCACAAAAATCGAAATCTCTGGAATCGAATGTTCACCATTTTATTTCATGTGTTTTTTTTTGCGCTGATTATGGAAAGCACGATTACTAGGCTGGTATCTGAAAAGAAATATAAGATATCAAGGATTATATGGAACTTTTATTGCACCATATCACTTCGTCGATTTGATAATAATATTATTTGATTGAACCAGCGGAGAGTGGACTGTAATATTGGCCGATTGAATTATTATTTTTTTATTACTACAGACGCGTAGGATGTATATTATAATACATGAAGAATGGCCATCATCTCTGCCGAGTATACGCGAACCGCTCCAAACTGACGCACCTATATGTCGGGGTTACATATATAATTCACATAATCTGCCAGGGTGGTGGAACGGAGCGAAGGAAAGTGACACGGTGTTAAACTCGTAACAAAGTGGTAATAGCGCTTCCTCCCTCGACGCTCTCCTTCACACTCGCGTGCTCACATCTACGCGTGCTATACGGATGAACGTTCTCGCCGTGTATACATGTACACCGCGGAAATTTATCACTTTGCGCACGGGTTTCACTATCGAGCCGGTACACGCTCATCAATCATTAGTTTAGTTAAATATTCATAGTTTCCTCTCGAGAGCTAACGCGAGCTCGCAACTTGTTTGATTCGCTTTCCGATGTTGTTATACACGTCGCGCTGTCACGTCGCGACTGAGATTTCGTAATTTTGATAAAATGCGCTTCCGTTCTTTGAGTTTAAACTTTTTTTGTTTTGTTTTTTTTTTCAATCTTCGAAGATATTCGATGAGATAAATGGATTTTACGAAAAAAGCGAGTTGTCAATAGATAATTACATATTATCGAAAAGGATTTAATGACATATGCGATATTTCATTAATTATAAATCCGGAATAGACGCGATATATTATATTATATAACCAAATCGTACTTGATTAATTTGCAAGCACTACTTTGCAGTAATTTTGGTATACCGTTCTTCGACATCTCTCTCTTCCGCTGTAAATTTAACGGCGACCGAAAATGACGGCTCCGTTGTTTCAGCAATTCTGCTCCCGCGGGGCGTAGACATTTTAGTATCCATTCTCCGAGGAGTCGTCCTGCACGATGAGTTTGTCGCGGTGATTCTTACAAAGTTTTTAACGATTCTTCCTAGATAACTACTCGAGTTAGACGAGATTTTTTCGCGAGCGAAGAGCACCGGGCGAGCGAATTCGTTCGTGCTCCGGAATGGAAGAATATCTTACCTTAAAAGCCACCGCATTGACTTTCCGAGCCGGAGAAAATTCACTTTTGACTTTTTCGAGATAAAAATACAATTCACTTCTGAGGCCATTGCCTCGCATTTCCAAAACGTTTTCCGGGTGAACAGCGGACGATCGAAATTCAACGTCGGCGCGAGTCAAAGAAATCTTCGATCGCGGTCTCAAGTTCTTATCACTTCGTGGCCGCAAGCCGAACTCACACCAAGTCCGGAGAAACAATCGCAAATCTATTGCGAAGGTACGGAGAGATACACGGCGGGCGCGGTGGTGCGGCTATCCCATATAAGAAAGAGCCCCGAAAAGGAAGTGAAAGAATCGGGGGTGAGGAGAAATCCTTCTCCCGTAGGAAACAAGTGGCGGCTAATGAGAGAACTTCTTGCCAAGAGGGCCGGCGGTCTTCGGCCCTCGCGAGGCGAGACTAGATTCTTAATCCTCGCGAGCGCCAAGGTAACTCCGAGCGAACCACATCCCGATACACCGCACCGCTTCCAATTCACGGAGTTCGAGAGAGGAGTGAGGGGGCATTCGATACACCCCACAATGATAGATAACGGCGTATCGCTCGAACTTTCCTACTTTGCCGGGTTGATACGAAACGCCGCTACTTCCCCATCCACTGATTAAGCAACGATGGACGATGCTAATTTCCACGCATCTCTCGGTCCGTTCGTTTTGTCTAGTCAGCGATTAGTGATACCGTCGAAGTGGGTTCCTCTCTCTCGGCGATGCAATTTATCTTCCGGGTCTGACTCACTCTTTAACGATCGTTAATACGACGCTTTCGCGAATGACCGCACTGAGAAAAGTGGATACTGATGAAGTTATCCTTCAATTTTGGATTGCTGACGCAATGATCTATATTTTTTTGCAACTATGAAACAAGTTTTTATTTCAGAAATCTTCGTTTCTAAACGTAGCGATTCAATTATTTGTAGTGCCTTGCGATACATTTTTCTACCAACGAGTTGGCTGGGCTATAGTTGCCAATATTGTAGCCACATATTGCAGTAAAAATATTGCCCATTTATACGCGCCTTTGCAATACCTACGAATTTTCATTTTTTGGGGAAATATCTCAAGGAAGGTGAGGAGATCGGCAAAAATGGATGATGATATTCTGAAGTGAAAGAACAATATTGTAAAATGGACTGATTTTGATCGGAAAATTAGGTGCCGAGAAATTATAACTCATTAAAAAATATAACTAATTTTCTTTATTTGATAATTGATGTTTTAATTAAATTAACTTACGAAAGAAATATTTTTTAAAATTGACCAAAACCTGGGCAACGCCGGGTAGACCAGCTAGTACAGTCTATGTATGGATTATAGAATCATTTAAAAATCTATACATAGTCGTATATAATCCATATGTGACCAAAACTACATATGGATCGTGTACAATGTATACAGCTTTTTTCCGCCTGGGTTTAGCCACATATGGTATACTATTCGCAATCACTGTTCTGCAATAATATCCCCTTCCAGGTACTGGAATAATTCTATCACCCACAACGATCCATTTTCCTCAGTGTAATACAGAGTAACTCGCTTAATTTTTGCAAGAGTTTATCTTCCTTTCCCCGCAGTCGACGCATTATTATATCAGACACTCGAAGTGGAATCGGACGCGAACGAAAGAACGCCTCGAAGCGTTGCCTATGGTCATGTCGAACTTTATTATTATTCGGTTTGGGCGAGCTTTCTCACTTCGACTTCTTCGTCGGAGTTCTTCACGCTGAAAGGTAGGAAGGAAAAAATCGGGAGTGACGGCTACCGGTTGAGTTGCGGTTGGTACTCGAGTCACGTACGGGGGATCGAACCCTTGGCCTCATCCTCCGTCATCCTCCCTTGCCTCTTTCCCCTTCTCCGCTCCTCCCCGCGCCCCGCGTACCGCGCCACTGTACCCTCGGGACAAACGAGTGTTTGAGCTACACTCTTAACTACAATCAATAGGTTCTGAAACTTTCTGCTCCCTCGCGAGGGTAACGGAAAGTTCCCTCTACACACTGCGCAACACTCGCGCAAAATGCAGTTACGTAAATTTCGTGTAAACACGGGATGTATTCGCGATCGTAGTATGCAGCGAGCATTTGCGTGGGTGTAAGTATACCCTGCGCCGGACCCGTCGCGAGGTGCGAATGTGTAATCGTTGTTTGACGAATAAACCCGGATCACCGTTCGGTGTATTTGTTTCATTGGCACGATGCGGGACATGGCGGTATAGGCACATTTTAGGTCGCATTCGATTAGAGCGGGTGTACAGTCTGTGCAAAAAAGCTCGGGTACTTCCTATAGTATTCCTACAGCATTCTTCCTACAGTTGATACTCGTGTTATGTAATATATGTACGTGGAAAAAATGGCCGATATTGGATTTATAAAGTCGAAGTTGTGTACTCTGTGTACAATGAATTACTCGATATGTAAACTGTATGAGACTGCTATTAATTTTACATTTTCCTGGTAAATTTTATATTTCTCTACTGTGAAATGAATATCGCCTCGCCACATTTATTGTTGTTTGTAGTCTCAAATCATAGTTTTTAACCGTCATGAAACGTTTGTAAACTCGAAACTCTTATCGTTTGTCGTTCCGAGAGATCGCACGGGTTTTTGCTTCGATGAAAAGACGGTATCTGATTTTTTTGTGGCGAGATAATGAGAATAATTGTGGTATACGACCGTTACGATTATTCCCGAACGAGGCTTTTAATTTTAACGACGCTACTTCGGAAGACAGAGTGCTATATTAATTTTATCGAGTTCTCTCTCTCTCTCTTTTGCTCCCTCTTGCTACGAATGTGGCGCCGGAGAAATATAGAGCTTTGCGGAACGAAGCAGAAATCCCGTTAAAGTGGTTCCTGGCCGAAAGGAGTCGGACGTAACGTCGCGAGTAACGTAGATGGTTCTTGACCCGAAGGAATGTCTCGGCCACATAAATTTCCAGAAATTACGAAGAATGTCGAGGGTGAAAGACGCCGATCGGGAGAAGCCCCAAATATACCAGAGAGACTCTCGAAATCTTCTATTCGCGGAAGGCGCCGAATTCCCTCCTTCGCTTTTATTTCGCGATTAGGAGCTCGAATGGAGATTTGAAGTGCGCGAGGTCGCGGCACGTTGTTTTTCCACCCAATCGAGAGTTCGAGGCGGCTTAAGGGAGAAATTGGAACGAGAAACCGCGGGATTCGAGTGGGTGAACGGCGCGGAAAGTAAAAGTTCAACTGTAAGTGGGAGGAAATTAGTTTAACAATTCCTTTCGGATCGTTTGCCGCGATGGCGTTGAAAATTTGGGAGAACCTTGAGATTGTTCGCGGACTCTCCTCCACTTTTAACAGTTTTACTCGAACATTTTTATAAGACACAGTTTATATTAATCGACGGATTTTTCGTCCCACCTGGGTTGAAAATAAAAACGCGTCGTTTCGCGAAATAACGTACTGTCCGATTCGGGAAAGGAGGGTTGGAATGTAGGGATACGTTCAATCGGGATCCGATCGAATTGATAATGCAAAATGCTAAAACGGGGTACCGCTGTAGAATAAAAAGTAAGGGGAGGCAGATTATCAGATACGGTCGCGTATGATTTATCGGTATAACTGGGTGGTTGGTCGTCCATCACGGTTATTGGATCGAGCGAATCGGAGGTATATCGCGCTCGGTTGTCCCTCGCTCGTATTTAGGTACGAACACATTCGCGTACACGCGAATGCAGGTGTGCGTGCCTATGACCCGTGGTGCGATCGTGCGTGGATATGTAAGGTAATGGTCTCGTTGTTGATTAATCGTAGAACGTGTTAACGAGGCTACCATGTGTTTGACGTTGCGCGGCAAACATTTCTTTTGACGCCTTAAAAGGGTACGATGATAGGTGCCGAAAGCAACAGGAGATCTAATGGATTTTAACCTGTGAGAATTTTCGAAATTCATAAAGCTTATTAGCGAGGACTTTCCACGATTTCCGACGACGTTTATATACACGGAGAAAAAGGTTTAGTAAAAAATTATGGGAAAACCCACGAACTTTTACAGTTATCCCAGTAACAGGGCTCCTCAAAGTGAAACATTGAAGTTTTTAATAGACACAGCGTACTTTTTATTACAGTTCGTAATAGTATACAGAGAACAAGAATTAGTTGGATCTACTGAAAATTACTTGCGGGGTCGAAATTAATTATTGATTCATATCAATGAAAATTTTTAATACGTCAATTAGATATCTCTTCCTTACAATCATATGGAATAGTACGTGATTGCAAGGAAGAAATATCAAGTTAATATGTTAAAGAGAGATCTAATTGATGTAAATAAATAATTACTTGCGACCCCGCAAGTAATTTTTAGTAGATCCAACTTATCCTTTCCCTTTGTTTATAAATAGGCCTATGTATGAACATCAGTTCGTTGGCTAGATTTTCCAATCTCCCATTCATATGCATGTATCGGGTATTTACGGACTCACTGTAAAAATTAATAACCCTTTTTTTCGTGTAACTATAAAAATACACGCGCGAGCATATACGCAACACACTAGACGCGATCCACCACAAACCGATCTTACCGGAGACCGAAGCGAAAGAGCCTCGCCCGGACGACAGGGGTTTCCCTATTTTATATTATTGATTCAAATAACACTCGGCCTTTTTATGACGCCGGCCAGCTCGGGCCGATCGTTCTCGGAGCAATAACATTGATTTAACTGTTAGAAAGAGCGGTCCCGAGTCCCCGTGTGATCCCGTGCATACACCTCGATTCCGGGAGTCGGTGAAGCGAGAGAGAGCAGAGCTCATACTCGACGATTATTCCAAGTACCGTATTATTTGACAGCTCCGCCAGGCCAGCGGCGACTGGGGTGGTAAAGACCCGTCGTAACATAATGTCGAGACGACTGCCGCGAGTGACGATTCTCGCGAATGCCGCGTGGATGGTACGAGTACATGGCTATATATTGTGCGAGCATCCCGCGATAATGCCACTTCCGAGTCCGCGTCAGCGCCGGAGTCGGTGTCGACGAACGCTCGCGTCACGAGCGTTCATCAACTTAATGCGCTTCGCGGCGAGGCGAACTACCTGGCCACCTACACCCTGCTGCCTATCCGGATTCTCGTTCTCGCTTGCTCCTCTCCCGGTCGTTTCTTTCATCTTTCCTCTTTCCCGTTCTTCGCGATGCTCTACTGCTCTCACCAGCGACCGAGACGGCGAGAGAACGGCGGCGGGGGAGGATATTTTTGTCAACGCGTGTCACACCGCGCGCGCTCGGAACCCGCGATAGAGGGCGTCGGGAGGGGGGCGGATGGGGAGTTATGACGGAAATAATTGGAGCGGTGATAAAGTGCCCCGTTTCTTGGAAGAAGGAGACTTAGGCGCGAAACGCTCACGGCGAGAGAAGAGGAGGTACGGAAAGATGGAATAGAAATGAAAAGAGGAGGAGGAGGAAGAGGAGGAGGAGGAGGGGAAAAGGCAACCCCCTCTCTCACTCTCGCTTTTCCCACCCCAACCCCCCGCGAAATTGGCAATTACCGCGGGTAGCAGGATTCGCAGAAAGGGGAACACAATTTGCTTAATATCGTTGTTACATTCAATTCCCGCCCCCTCCCTCCATATCGGCGCACTCGGAGAAATCGATCGTATACGCATACCTATACGAATCGCCGCCGAGCGACTGGTGCTTACCAGTGCGCTCCGCGGTACTTTACTTACGTCTCTACTTTTCTCCGCCGTTTTACTTTTCCCGAGAGAGTTTTATCGTGACGACAACGGTAACCTTTGAGGGAAGGTTACAATGAAATTTATATGTGGGGATACATGTGGTGGTGCATCTATATTTTGATGAATATCAACGTACCAGAAATACGTCGAACGGCCCAGGCAGAAAAGTTCTATATATTTTGTATGTAATCCATATATGTGGTTTTGATCATGATATATTAGATTTCTATATTAGCCGTGTGTAAGGACTATGTACAGATTTTTGAATGTTTGTATGATCCATATTATAGTCATTGTATGGTTAACATAGAAATAATATGTAATCCATATCTGATCAAAACCGTATACGGATTATATAGAAAATATATAGAATTTTTTTTGCCTTGTAACTTGTCGAGAAATTCTAAAGATTTTTTATTTTTAGACAGTTCTAAGGGCCACGTTGGGTCGACAATGATTTTATACATTAGACACAATTAATATTTCGGAATCCATGATAGCGTCATTTTGTTATCAGATCGATTTGCACAGTTAAAAGTAATCTACGTTTGGATATTCGAAAAATATTCCCAAGGTATTCATCTTGCGAGGGTGTTATTTTCTTAGAGTTCGAGATAAGGAAGAAAAGGATCAAACGCAACACCCTTCGCCTTTCTTTCCGCTGTGTGTGTGTTTATCATAATCATCTTCCCCTTTTAACGCGTTGCGTCACCGAGAAGCGGTGGAAGTAACCGCATGTATAAAAAGAAGACCCGCGTCATACCTTCGACCCACCGGCGATGTACACGTATCAGAACGCGACCGTGGTTCGCGGCAAATCTGTCAAACGTTGAATTCTCCCGATCTAAGACCTAGGGGCTGCTTGCTATTCTTCGAACGTTTTTAAGTGAGAGAGGACGCGCGAGGCGGGGGGCGAGTGTAGATAGAACTCCACGCTTGCCATTAAAATTCCATCTTGTAACCGTCCCTTCAGAATCGCGAACCTTTCCCTGCTTCCGACGATGAGAAAATCTCCGAAAGCGGTTTTTCACATTTAGGGAGTCCTCGCACGGACAACAATTTTAGTCCGCCTCTCCGCCGTGTCCCGAAACGATGGAGAGCGATCCTCTCCCGAAGATCGAGCGCCGGGGAAATCTGCTCGTTGAAACGTGCGGTAATACGGGAGCATATGGTTCGATTGAGCGTCGTTGGAGGTTCTTTTTTTTTTAACGACCACACCGTAGGGGGAATTTAACTATCGCCCATCAAAGTTTATTCGTCGCAGGGACTTGGTGAAAATATCGTTCCAACTTTTGGAGATGAATGCGAGAGTGGTAGAGCTCCTTCTCCCACTTCATTATACACACGCGGTAAACCGAGAGAAGTAATTGCTGGTGCCAGAAAAATATGATATAATTTCAGGATCAAGCCACGGTTTTCTTCGTGCAAGAAAATATTTGGCAGGCTCGAGTAATTCTTTTTTTTTATGGAGAAAGAATTTCTCGTTCCCACACGATGGCTTTTTTTCAACGAAGAATCTGTGATCTCAAAAATGTGTAAGATCATACGTTTTTGATTCAAGAAACATTTCTTCGAAACTAGCAGTTATTTCTCTCAGTGTACATCAAACGGTTCTGAAGCAGTTCCTGCAGGATCCCAACCTACACCTTCGCGCACCTCCGCTTTTCAGGTCGGGCCATCAATTACCGGTATGCTGTACCAGTCTCGTGCTGGCCTCGCCAGCTCCCGGCACCTCCGGACCACCTTTCCTGGAAGGTTCCAACTTATTATAACACACACGCAAAAATTACATCTTCTACACTTCTTCCTTTTCCATTTCTCCCTCCCCCTACTCCTCCGCGGCGTTACAACATCATTCTCGTTCCATCGCACGCGCGCTACACTCTCACACGCATTTCATGTCGCGTGGGAGCCGAGCCACGTGGCTCGTCACTCCTCCGGCCATCCTTTTTCTCTCTTTTTTCCTGCACCCTGGGCCAACGGAAAAACTCGCAACAATATTATTGCAAGCGTAGGATAATAGGGGGTGAGAATGATTCAGTGGGCGTTAAAATAAAAAGAACTATCGCGCGCGACCCCCGCACTGTGTTTTCGCGACACCATCCAGTCCAGAAGGACGCGTCGTCATCGTAGTCGTCATCGTCATCGATCTGTTCGCCTACGTGTGCGACGTTCCCGCGGTAGTGTGCGTATCTCGCACCCCCATTTGCTGTTATTGGGTCGTGCCCGGTCGCTCGTGAATCGCACTATTAGCCCCACGTCGTAACAGTACGAGAGTGGAGAGAGGAGAGAGAGAGAGAGAGAGAGAGAGAGAGAGAGAGAGAGAGAGAGAGAGAGAGAGAGCGAGCCCCGACACGTACGCGAGTGGTCTGATAAATAAATTATTAATGAAGGTGCGGGTATACGGTACACCACGGGGGATGGCGACGCTCGGAACGAATTCATCGGGTGTTTTTATCTCCGCGGCAAAGTAGCGCATTAGAATATCTTTGCATGACGGCTCGGCTGTATAGCTTATTCGCGACGCGTTCAACTTTTAAACGGCTCCGTGTCTCGGATTTGCTCCGAGCGATCCATTCGGTGCCGCGCGGCTTCTCCGGCACTTTGCAGAGAACCGAGGTGAACTTTTCCACCCCTGCACGCGGTTCTCCGACCGATTTTCATCGCGATTCCGCTTCTTCTTTTTCATTACGCAATCGTGTCACTTCTAATCCCACTTTATTGTTACCAATAGAGCGAAGAGTACACTGTAAAAATTCTGCGGTGTGGATATACTGGATGAGGCTAAGCTTACTCGTCAGGAAAGAAACTTTAATTACTATTATCTCATTATTTACGAGCCTTTGGCTTATATTTGTATAATGCTCTTTTGAAGATTACGCTTCTATCTACAAGAAAGGTTTACATCGATACAGACCAAAAATTCATGAATAATGAGATAATAACGATTGAAGTTTCTTTCCTGGCGAGTAAGTTTAGTCTCACATGGTGTTACAAACACCACTTTTGGTGTTAGATGACAATGACGTGAGACTGAACGACACCAGATTTGGTACATACACCGGTCAAATTAAACATTAACGCTACTTTTTTTTAGCGTGTAGTCCGATAACCGTCAAAAGTCGTGATATTCAAAACAGCGCCTTTCTCCGAGCTCTGGAGAAATTAAGAAATTATTTGATCAAGTATCAATAATAATCCATTATTAGCTTCCTTTTCAAAGGAACTTTCGAGAGAGCAACCCCATTTATTTTCCCCGCCGTACCCTTTACGCGCAAACGTCTCGCGCGGCGATCCGCGCGGTCCGAGTAGCGAAAAGTCGGGGGTGCACACCCTAGCGCTGCACGGACCAGCGGTCACTCCTTCCGGACAGATGCGAAAACATTTGGTGCGTCGAAGAGAAAAAAAAATGTGAGCCCCGAGTCACCGTAGGCGGGGGGTGCGAGACCGAATCGCGCGGACTCATATCGCAACATATGGCGCGAGTTCGACCCGGGGGCGATAATTGAAAGCCGCGAGTCCCCGGCAAATTGGGAAAGAAACAATGATATCCCTCTCTGATGAATTGCTCGGGTACTCGCGCGGGTACTTGGCGCTATTCCCCGATACCGCCTCCTAAGCCCCTCGAGGCCGCATCTTGCAGAAACCACGGATTAAAGGGGATAACCTGGAATCTCGTGTAAACAGCTGCACGAGACGAATGACATCGGACGAGTTTAATATTCGAGCGCGCGGTAGTGTTGCTTTAGTCGTGATTGCGAGTTTATCTTTGTCCTCGACACGGCGTTCGTTCCGCCGTGATAGCGCGGCATGGCATTTTTCATTAGATGCATCGTACGGTGCATTTAAGTGGTTATAAAAATGGGAAACGTCAAAGAATGGATTCCGTCTATAAGTTATACGACTTTCTTTTACGCTCCCTTATATATTTCGTCTTCCAGCCATCCCCGTTCGTTTGCAGTCTATTCGTTCGCATTTTATATCCCGTAAAGCCCATCCGGATTGTTTAGTAGATATTCAAATCGCCTCGGTCCCGAGTTATTTTGCCCACATACTTTTCGCTGCGGTGTAACGAATCGTGAGGTTTCCATCGGCTAGGGACCCTCCTTACTTTGTCTTCGAATTAGGGAATTTACTGGTTCACAAAGGAATTAAGATTTATGAAATCAGGGCCAAGTTTATGCGCCCGTATGCTTTTCGTATAAGCCGCGCGGGCTTCGCGTCTCTCTGAATGCGGGCGAATGTAAGCGATACACGCACTTTGTCCGTTTTCTTCCTCTGCTGCTCTTTTTCTTTCTCCTTTCCACGAATGCAAGGCAAAAGCCCCTCTCTTTTCTTTTCTTCCCTCTTTCTCTTCTTCTCTCTCTCTCTCTCTTCCAACCCTCCACGCCCACACTTCCCCTCCCCTTTCAATTCCTTCTCTCTCTTTTTTCTCTCCCTCTCTGCACCCCTGCCCCCTCTTTTTCTCGCGTTTAATGTTTACGCTTTATAGCTGCAGATGGCGAACTCATTTTACGGTTGCTTAACTCCCAACTCCGTTTGCCTCGTGCAGGAGCGAGTATTTCTACCGAATTCCTGACCCTAAGTGTAAATAATTAGCTCTTAATCCCTCCTATTCCAATTCAGACGCCCCTATTTTCCTTTTGCTTGAGTTGACCGATTACAATGCAACGGAGGACGCGCGGGAGAGGCGGCGGCATTACTTCGTTTAGTCTCGCGCCGACGTCTAACTTTGCTTCCGTCGCGTCGGGGAGAGATCTTAACGCGGTTCGCGCTCTGTGCCGTAACAAAGAAGATGAAGTAAGTAAATAGCAGAGCGGCTCGCCTTTGATACGAACGATGTTGGATCCTGCGAAGCGACCGGGTACATACCCCCACGGTGTTTTCCTCGAGACTACACCCCGGTAATTGATTATTTAATCAATTTATTCATTCTACGCGTGTAAAATATGAAACAAAAATTATCTCTCATTTATTTTTAATTTTT